>JAJONR010006425.1:0-28332 GCA_029582245.1 Solanum etuberosum
ATCATTTAATTCTATATCATCAAAATTTATGTCTGAACCTATATCGGAATGGGTATCTATTTCTAATATATCTCTTGCAGTTACTAGATCGAAGTTATACCATCTCTGGTTTATTAATTCATCTATTTCTAGTAATATTGAAAAGCCAATGGAGAAAGAATTGGGGCCAGAAAACTTTTGAGTAGTGACTTGCAAATTCCTAGCCTAGTTCAGATTTGGATGAAATCTGAGTCATGTGAGGTCTAGGGAAATCTAGTAATGAATGAGAGATATAAT
The DNA here is from genome assembly GCA_029582245.1 of Solanum etuberosum. Taxonomy (NCBI): domain Eukaryota; kingdom Viridiplantae; phylum Streptophyta; class Magnoliopsida; order Solanales; family Solanaceae; genus Solanum; species Solanum etuberosum. The sequence goes on from JAJONR010006425.1 coordinate 277, forward strand.
AATAAATTTGATTACATGAGTGGATAGCCAAGACGTAAAGGAGACCGTACGGCTTTACGGAATCAAATTCGGGTGAGTAGAACTCCCGAAATTGATCTTAGCGTGAACTTGTAGTTTTTGAATTTCATGGGTTGAAGGTGTGTTGTGAAATGGGGGTTTGAAACTCTAATTTCGACGTTCTCTCTCTGCGCAAGCCACTAGGATGGGGCCGCTGTGGTGGGATGAGGTCCGCCGTAGCGGCCCAGTCGCGACTTAAGTCGGGATTAAACCCCAAAAATATTATTTTTCTGCAAGTTTCGATCTTGAACCTCTTCTAGCACTAAAGGTAAGGATTTTACTCCCTAATCCATTTTTTGATCCGTAGAACTTAGATTCTTGGGTAATTATTATTGGGGGAAGGTTTTGATCTGAAGTTAATGGTGGAAAAAACCCTAAATTGGGTATTTGGATTTTGGGTTTGGCCTAGGGTTGATAATGTTGATTGTAATCCGGGTAATTAGGCCTCGTTTATTGATCCTTGTATTTAATTGTTGTTTTTAGACCACGAACAAATGGAAAGAATCCGGAAAGGGAAGAATCAAGTGTCTTAAGAGGATTCAAGCTTGATTTCGAGGTAGGTGATGGTTTGATTTCCTATTTTTGTGATATATGTCGATTGATTGCTATATTGTATGCATGAGTGTATGCGAATCCAATAGAATGTGGAAACGAACATAATGAAATGATTGTGAACAATGCATGCCATGAACTATGTACTTGACTATATGATCTGAGTATTATACATTATGGATGTGATTGTGATTGTGGTTGTGCTGATTGGATCGGGTGTCACGTTCTGACACATACATTGGATCGAGTGTCACGTTCCGACAAATATTTTGAATCGTGTGTCAGGTTCCGACACACTAATTAGGATCGGGTGTCACGTTCCGGCACACTAACAGTTTGGGTATGGGTTCCATGAGAGGACCATTGTGTTGTTATATCTATTGCTATTGAGAATGTGGAATTGAACATTGCTTCTGAAATGATAACTGAATTGTATTCCGTATATGTGTGCTTATTATATTGTGATTGTCTTCGTATATTGTGCTTATTGGAGTAACCGCGTGATCCTACCAGTACACTGTGGTTGTGTACTGATAGTGCACTTGATCTTTCTTTGTTGAGTACAAGGCATCTTCAGGCGGCTACTGACATACCTCATTTAGGAGATCACTGATCGAGACCGAATTCAAGGGTGAGCCAGTTCTTCCAGGCTGCCATGAGTTCTCATTCTGTTTAGTCCATTTCTGTTCGTACTTAGACTAGTACTTTAGATATTCGCTTGTTTAGTTTCAGGGTTGTACCCCTTTTTCTTAGACTTTTCGTTAGTAGAGTTTTGGTACATTGACTTTCAGTTTCTAGGGGTGTTTTCCGCAATGTTTTGGTAATGGTTTTGTCGAACTTTCGGAGTTTATGGGAACTCTAGTTTATTTCTGCATTTAAAAATTCTGCTGTATCTTTAAATGCCTAGTTTTTTGTTAAGTTGTTTAGTCGGGTTGTAGTAGTGGTTCTCCCACCGGAGGGTCAGTGTGGGTGCTAATCACGGTAGTCTAGGTCGTGACAAAGTTGGTATCAGAGCCCTAGGTTTATTGATCTCGATTTACCAAAATGAGTCTAGTAAAGTCTTGCGGAACCGTACAGAGACGTTTGTACTTTTCTTCGTGAGGCTATAGGACTTTAGGAAATCTCTCTGTTTTCTCTTGTCTCCTTTCGTGCTATAACTTGATTCCAATTGGTATCTGGTGATCCAAATTGGTATCTAATCTCCTTCACTCTTCTGTCCGCAGATGGTTAGCACTAGATTCAACGGCGTTAGGCCCGTAGCTCCCGTCAATGAGCCACCTGAGGAATCCGCAGCAAGGGGTCGCGGTCGAGGCAGGGGTAGAGGAAGAGCAAGGGGCAGAGGCCGAGGAAGGCTAGGACCCGCTAGGGGTGGAGTACTAGTTGAGAATGCTCCGAGAGATGAGGTTCCTCCCGCACATCAAAAAGAGGTAGAAGAAAATATGGAGATTGAGGACGAGGGGGATGTTGGACAGGAAAAGGATGCACCGACTAGGAATACCGGCGTTCCTCCCTTAGACCCAGTGTTAGCTCAGCAGATCATGTCTTTTCTGAAAGGATTGGTTGGTCCTAGAATCCTTCCAGCAGTGCAAACTACTCAACCTCCGATCAACCGCCCCGTTACTGATACTAGTCCCAGGGGAGATGGAGCATTAGGCACTGATGCCTTTTTTCATCCTTTGTTGGGTCCCGTTATGACTGGTAATGAGCATGAGATGTTGACTAAGTTTCTGAAGTTGAAGCCGCCTGTGTTCTATGGTTCTGAGAGTGAGGACGCCTATGAATTCATTTTGGATTGTTATGAGAGGCTGCACAAGTTAGGTATTGTAAACCAGCATGGGGCAAAGTTTGTGACCTTCCAGCTTCAGGGTGAGGCTAAGCAGTGGTGGAGGGCCTATGTGGAATGCCGATCGTCAGTTTTACCCCCACTCACTTGGATAGAGTTTCATGCTCTGTTTCTGGAAAAGTATGTGCCCCGGACTTTGAGAGATCGTAAGAAAGATGAGTTCATGGCTTTGGAGCAGGGTGGTATGACTGTAGCTGCTTATGAGGCTAAGTTTCATGCTTTGTCTAGATATGCTACACAATTGGTGACTATTGAGGAGGAGAGGATTCGTCTATTCGTCAAGGGACTGAAGTCCGAGTTACATGTATTGTCTGTTCACATGACTTCTGCAAGAAAAAGTTTTAATGAGGTGACCGACTTCGTGAAGAAAATGGAAGGAGTTAGACGTGATGGGCAGGATAAGGCTTTGGCTAAGAAAGCCAAGAGCACAGGTAACTTTCAGGGTTCCTACTCTAGAGGTTTAGGTAGGCCGACACTTGCTGCCCAGCCAATTCAGTCCGCCATGTCCGCTTCTACGGGTAATTACTCGGGAACTCCACATCAAAATTTTATTCAGGATAGCCAGGGAGCCGCACCTTCGGCGGGAAGCATGTCGTCTTTTGATCGCACTTGTTTTATTTGTAGAGAACCTGGGCATATGAGGAGAGATTGTCCCCACCCACGCATGTTGGATCCCGCGCAGCAGCAGACTAGAGCAGTGGTATCCACGGGTAACGGTAATAATGGCAGAGGACGTTCACAAGGTGGGTGAGGTTTTCCACCTCTTCTAGCACTAAAGGTAAGGATTTTACTCCCCTAATCCATCTTTCGATCCGTAGAACTTAGATTCTTGGGTAATTATTATTGGGGAAAGGTTTTGATATGAAGTTAATGGTGGTAAAGCCCTAAATTGGGTATTGGGATCTTGGGTTTGGCCTAGGATTGATAATGTTGATTGTAATCCAGGTAATTAGGCCTCGTTTATTGATCCTTGTATTTAATTGTTGTTTTTAGACCACGAACAAGCGGAAAGAATCCAGAAAGGGAAGAATCAAGTGTCTTAGGAGGATTCAAGCTTGATTTCGAGGTAGGTGATGGCGTTATTTCCTGTTTGTGTGATGTATGTCGATTGATTGCTATATTGTATGCATGCGTGTATGCGAATCCGATAGAATGTGAAAACGAACCTAATGAAATGATTGTGAACAATGCATGCCATTAATTGTGTACTTGACTATATGACCTGAGTATTGTACATTATGGATGTGATTGTGATTGTGGTTGTGCTGATTGGATCGGGTGTCACATTTCGACACATACATTGGATCGGGTGTCACGTTCCGACACATATTTTGGATCAGGTGTCACGTTTTGACACACTAATTGGGATTGGGTGTCACGTTCCGACACACTTACAGTTTGGGTATGGGTTCTATGATAGGACCATTGTGTTGTTATATCTATAGCTATTGAGAATGTGGAATTGAACACTGCTTCTGAAATGATAGCTGGATTGTATTCCGTATATGTGTGCTTATTATATTGTGATTATCTTCATATATTGTGCTTATGGGAGTAGCCGCGTGATCCTACCAGTACACTGTGGTTGTGTACTGATACTGCACTTGCTCTTTCTTTGTTGAGTACAGGGCATCTTCAGGCGACTACTGACAGAGCTCATTTAGGAGATCACTGATCGAGACCGAATTCAAGGGTGAGCCAGTTCTTCCAGGCTACCATGAGTTCTCATTCTATTTAGTCCATTTCTGTTCGGACTTAGACTAGTACTTTAGATATTCGCTTGTTTAGTTTTGGGGTTGTACCCCTTGTTCTTAGACTTGTCGTTAGTAGAGTTTTGGTACATTGACTTTCAGTTTCTAGGGGTCTTTTCCGCAATATTTTGGTAATGGTTTTGTCGAACTTTCGGAGTTTATGGGAACTCCAGTTTATTTCTGCATTTAAAACTGCTGCCGTATCTTTAAATGCCTAGTTTTTCATTAAATTGTTTAATCGGGTTGTAGTAGTGGTTCTCCCACCGGAGGGTCAATGTGGGTGCCAATCACGACGGTCTAGGTCGTGACAGTTCCTCACCAGTTGTGCCAATTGCTCGTGAGGTTAGACTTTTGATTTGGATTATGAGTTTTGGCATTCATTGACGGCTTCTAAACTTTAGCCCCCGAGGGAGAATGGAAATGTACTAAGAAGGTTCACATATAGGATAGGGTAAAATCACTTTGTGGAATCGGCGGCTATATTCCATATTTCAGGATGAAATGTTAGCTTTTGGTAATGTGATTAACTTACGATGTTCGTTGTAGGGATTTGGGTTATGTTTGAGATGCTTGAGTTACTCTTCCCGTTATTGATTCTTCATATTTGGTTCTTCATTGCATGAGTAGTAGTGATCAATTATGATATTTTTGTTGCGTATGTTGGTATATTCTTGGACCCGAGGCCTTGGTAGAGGACCAACTGGATTCCAGGTAAGTTTACTATGCTTTAGGAGCATACTGATTCCAGTTATGTAGATTTGGTTGATTAGATACTCATTGTTTGGATATTGGTGATGGTGATGACATCCATTGCATTGATACTCCTTCTTTACCTATTGTTTATGCTTGCATTTACATTTGAGCTTAGTCATCTGATGTCTACTGAGTGCCACTTGTTTGGCACTCATACTAGACTTTTGTACCCTGCAGATTATAGTACGAGTTCTCCTCGTTGACACACACCTTGTGCAAAGCAGATGTGGATCGAAGACTTGGGGTTAGCTCATGGCATGCAGAGTTTTCCATCTTCTTTTTTTGGCTGGACTAGTCTTTACCTTGCATTCGAAGACTTCTATATATATTTGCATTGACCTTGTACTCCTGTATTGATTAGTAATTTGACTACCGACTGATACCAGGTTCTGAGGATGTTTGATTGTATATTTTGATTCTCTTTTCCTCGCTTACTTCTAGTATTTATTCTTTTCTATTGATACGCTCAAATTACACCTCCCTAAAGAAGTATAAGCGATCGTTATCAAGTAAAGAACCCAACTTGTAGGTTGGGGTCGATCCCACGAGGAATATGGTTCAGACTTAAACTTAACTAATAATTATATCCGTTTAGTCAAATTATTTTCGAGGAAAGTAAACAGGGAGGATTTTGTAAATAAGCAACAGATTTGAATGCTTACGTAACAAGTAAACAAAATTCAAACTTTGTTTTATCAATATGAGAAAGAAACTAGGGTACATGTGTTCCCCACAAGCTCTTAACGCAGTAATCCTAATAATAGTAATCCTTTCCTAGTGTTTAACATGCAAAGTTGGTAAGTTAGGTATCCCTAAGTGATTGGTCCTCCAAGTAGGGAATTTGACCACGCAACTTGGTCCGTCTATGGGTGTATGCTTTACTAACCCTTACCTTTACCCAGATTAGTCGTCATATTAATGTAGTTTAGTTTTCACCCTCACTCCAATTGACATCAAACTATTAGATAACATCCACTAAATCTCTGTTGTTTAATCCTTTTCTCATTCACTACCTCCTTGGTCCGGCAAGTAGAAACGAGGCGAGTTCTAACGCGTGCACTCGTTAAAAAAAGACTTCTAAATGAAAGAATTAACAATACATGCATATACACTATTCAAGAATTACTTAAATATTATTCATACTTTGTTAATTGCTCATGGTTCCCACAACCCTAGTTGTGGATATATCTATTCATGCTTGAGAGTTCACAATTCATAATTAAGTTGAAAGAATTCATGAAATTACAATTAGAATAGATGAAACCCAAAATCTTGAATTGAATTTCAAAGTGAAAATTGTATAAAATGAAATCCGGATATTTAATTCCTAAGAGATTGTAAATTAATTCCCAAAGAACAAAACTTAGAAGTTTACAATAATGTCTAACCCCCCAAAACGAGGATTACAACTCCTATTTATAGAAAATAAATCCTAAATTAAACAGGAAACAAAATAAGGAAATAAACTGCTGAAACGCGATTTCTGTCGACGCCTCAACCTACGGACCGTGGGTCGACCTACGGTCCGTACGTCCCTTCCGTAGTTCAACACTTGGAAAAATAATCACGTACTAGAACCTTCAACTCCCAGATCTCCATTGACGGATGTGAAGGATGGCCCGTGGGTCTACCTACGGTCCGTCATCTGCTCCGTGGTTCCACACTTGGTCAGACTTCCCTGATCTTCCACCTACGATGCACCACCTACGGTCCGTGGACTGGACTACTGCAACACCTCAGATTCAAAAAGGATAGAAATGCAGACTTTTCAGAAGCCACCGACGGGTGCCACCTACGGACCGTAGGGTGACCCACAGACCGTAGGTGGGGTCAATGGTTGGCCACCTGTAATCCCCTCCCCAGAACCCCAGAAAATTTCAGCTAAGGGTCAACCAACGGCAGGACCCACGGGCCGTAGGTGAGACCACGGTCCGTGGTCCTGGCCGTGGTTCAGACCCCCAGCTTTCAGCTCCCAAACACCAGTCAGGACGGACCGTCGGTCAGTCCACGGTCCGTCGGTCAGGGGCCGTCGATGGCCTCGACAGTTTTAAGTCAAGGCTCGTTCGGTGTTTTCCCCTATCCGTTGGACACCTAAACTACATCGTTTAACCTCTACACTACGTAGTTTTGGTCAGTTTTAGCCTAGTAATTTAATCAGAACCTACCCTAATCAATCATTCACAAAAAAATCATCGATCTTAGAGCAAAATAAGAGGGAAAAGTCGAGCAGCCCTATTCCAAGAACGCAACAAGGTTTCTTCAGTTCCAGCCCCAAAATCGAAAGATTTGTCCGTGAAATTCGTCACGAGGTATGTGTTATTTCACTAGCGGGTTCCTTTCATCCACTAGGTCCCTAGAATTCAATCAGATTCTTGATTCCCTTCATATTATCTAGACCTAGGGTTTCTTGAACTTTAGAAATTGTTATGATTTAGCTGTTAGAATGTTCCAAATCAGATTATCATGTTGTTGTAACATCGTTGCTTAGTTCCTTGCATGAAATTCAGAACCCTAGTTGTGTAGATTCATTTAGTTCATGAATTACACTAGTTAGGTTAGTTTAAACAGATATAGATGCCTCAGATTTCGAATGTTTCATTGTCCGTTATAAATGTTTCATTCTCAGTTAGCATGTTAGAATATTGAGCTATCCAGTATAATTCAATTATGTTATATTGTTCACATTTCTAGTTGGGAGTAGGCTTAAACCGAGTGGACTAGGGTTCAGCGTACCCGTATAGACCCAGAACAACGTGCCCCGTAGGTTTATAAGTCCCCTCAGTGGGCATTACATTTAGTGATCACGCCAGACATGCCTCTATACCCTTGGCAAGGTCTATTGGGTCCTCTCGATGGGGCGTATACATCGGATTCCACGTTTAGCTCACGTGGTTTTATGTCGGTTATTAGTAGCTCCCACAGTCAGAAATCATTGTATTTGACCAGGTTCTTAGTTATATTTCAGTATACAGTCTCAGCATGTCACATACGTGGTCATTGCATTCAGTTTAGTTCATCTCAGTATGCTTTCAGTATTTTCCATCATGTTCAGATTATATTACTGCTTAGTATGTTTTGTTCAGCTTTATCCTATCCTGCATGCTCAGTACATTCCAAGTACTGACGCATACTCTTCGCTACATCCTTTTAATGATGTTGATTTAGGTACTCAGCATCCAGATCATGCATAGATCGGTTCCCGATCTCCAGTTCAGCAGCTTCAGTGGTGAGTACTCATTCTTCGAGGACGATAGACATGTTTCTATATTTAATCTTTTCATTTCAGTTTTCAGTTTTTACTAGAGTTAGCTGGGTGCATGTCCTAGCATCTCTAGTCAGTTAGAGGCTTATTTCAGACATGGACAGATTCAGCTTTAGCTTTTGAGTTATACTTCAGTGTTCAAAACTCTTTTCCAGTATTTATATATTCAGATTAGTATTGGGTATTCACCACTTTTAGTTAAATTATGGTTTTAAGCTTCCGCATAGTATATTTTATTCAGTAATTTTTTAATATGCTTATGATATGCCAGCTTACGGTTAGCTTGGGGTCGCTCGTGATCCTAGGTCCCGTGTTTACGTCCAGGGGGTAGCCTCGGGGTGTGACAACTACGGTCCATCCTGTCACTCCGTGGTTTGAGTACTAGAACTCAACTCCCAGACCAGGACTTACGACTACCCATCCACGGCCCGTCATTGGATCTATGGTCCGTGGGTGGCTCCGTTTGTGGCTACTTCTGTACTTTTCGGTTCACATCTTCATCAACCGCATCCAAGCCTATTTCCTGCAAGAATTACGCACACAACATTATTTCTAATAACAAAAGAGCCCAAGATACACACAAACTCTAAGTGAAACGCATCAAAAATACCGTAAACTCACGGTATATGAACACCCTCAACTTAAACTTGTTGGTTGTCCTCAAGCGACACACTAAACTATAAACGACACTTATGTAGAAGCAGACATACAAACTCAAGCAATCACATGACTTTCTCAATCAATTCCATCACATTAGTGCAAATCTTTTCATCTAGACTCAACAAGTTAACTCATGCGGATCAAAACAGGACATAGATCGACCAATAGACACCACAACATACACTTTTCACAATCACCAAGGTACCAATTCTCCAACAATGTAACTAGTGCCCTCACTTCAAAAGAAATCCTTTTTCCACACAATAGATATGAATTTCAGATTTAAGGATTCATTCAACACTCACACTCAGAAGTGACTTCAAGTACAGTTAGTTCTCAATACCATAGGCTTGCCCTTATGTTCACTGCATAGACTCTCCAAACTAGTCATTAGGATCACTATAGGACTTTCTTAGCTTGTAACGTAGGCTCAGGGTCAGGTAGGGTATATTTGGGGTACTTTTTAGTTACTTTCTGCCCTCCTTGATATTACATTGGCTTTTTACCTCTTTTCTCAATCAATTCTTGACATCTTTAATTTTTCTGCTCTTTCCCTTGACTTTCTTCAACACAGATGTGATTTTGACTTTAACGCTCTTACTTTTTACATTCTTCTTTTTCTTTGTTTTCTTCAGCATCTTTTGCATTGCTCTTTTTGTTTCTTTTGACTTCAATCACATCTGTTTCTATATTTTCTTTTCTTTTCCTTTCTTTTACACCAAACTCTTTTCATACCCTTTTTCTTCTGGTTTCCTCTTTCATAGCCACCCTCAACTTATGCATTTTGCATGAGTTGAGGTGCACAATATCCGATGTCGGACCAGAGCTAAGATTAAGGTAACTTTTTGAATTAGCCACCTCAAATTAGGCTTTTGGCCTAAGTCAAGGTGCACATGTCCAAGGAGGGACCAGGGCCAAGACAATTATTTTAGGGAAGGTGAATTTAGGTGTATTGAAAGAAGTGGTATTCATTAGGCTCAAACATTTGGACCAACAGGAACATTTATTTCTTTTGGTTGACTTTTTAGGCTTAAGTGGACTTATTTGAACAAGGGCATATGGTTATTTCCCAACTTCTACCCTAGATTATCTTAGCAGGACCAGCGGCGCAAGTTCTAGATTGACACATACTGTATGAACATTCAAACTTTTCTCACACACATTTGACACATTGTTTCATTATCAGATTATTGAATTACTCAATTCAAGTTTTAGCTTAAGTCATGCTATCATACTGGTTACTTATCATGTCATATGAAGATCCAACACATTCAACTCATTTAGCCTATAAATCTAGCATATTTCAAATTTTTTAGACAAGTATCAATTTCATGCTTTTTTTATGCCATCATGCTTGTATTCTTCTACATACTTCTACACATACAATCCTAAACATGTCGGTTCAACATAAAAGTAAATAGTCCCTTGGCGGAAAAGAACACAGGCAAGAAAACCCCAAAGAAGGATTATGAGTTGGGTTACTCAGACTTCACCCTATCACTCAAAATCCATTCACCCCACCCCCAACAAAATAAGGTGTAATTGCCCTCAATGCACAAAAATCAAAAGTAAAGTATAGGGTGAAGAAAACCTGTGGCGCAAATGCACCGAAGACCCATCAAGAAGTGGGTGGATCCGGTTTCCTGAAACTCGCTGGATCAACACTAGGGACACCATCAGTAGCACCCTCACCAAAAATGGGAACACCATCAGTAGTGCTTCTCGAACTTGAAGGGCCAACATCAACCTCATCGGCCCGCTGCTGCCTCAGCTCCTGATCAATGATCAACTCTATCTGGGCTACCTCGAACTGCTGGCACTCCTTCTTTTTCAATCTGTGAGCCTCATCAGTATCGAAAGTGTGGTCGGAGCGGTGGTGCTTCCCAGCAGCACGGGAAGAGTCTGGTGGTGGCATATCATCACCAAATAAAGCAGTCATCACCATGTCATCCTCCTCCGTTGTAGGGGCAGCCTCTGGGGTAGTCTCAGTAGGGGCTAGGAGAGCATCAACATCAGCATGGAGGCTAGCCAACTCCATCTGGAAAGTGGTCACATCTATGGTAGGGGTAGGCCTCTCCAAGACTCTCAACTCGAAAGCATCTAGGCACTTATGAACGGCCTGAACCTTCTGGTCCATAATCTGCTCCATCCTCGCCTCAGACTCCTCAATAGAGTGCTGCATCCACGGCCTCATATGCTGCAACAAGGTGGCCATCTGTGTCTCCAGCTTCTGGACTCAGGCCAGAGGAACGACAGTAGACCCTAAAGAGGGAGTGGCTCAGGAGGAGCTCGGGGCCTGACTAGTGGCCGTAGAAGGTGGAGCCTGAGCATCTGCTGTAGGGTCTGGAATGGTAGTGTCATCAGCCTGCAGCTGCTCCATATCCGCAGCAAGATCAGCACCCAAGGGTGGTACATCAACCTGTGGCTCCCTCCGTGGTGCAGCAAGGTTGGCATCATCCCGAATAAGGCCGATGTCCACTATCTTGGTCGCCTCAAGTAACCTGTCACAATGCTAAATCGATACTGAAGCCTCCCTGTAGAGATGGAATATCAGACACGGGAAAGGAAGAGTGGTGTTCTTGTAGGCCCTCTCGTGGATCTCCGTGATCAGGATGCGGGAGAAATCAAGCTCCAGTCCCGCCATAATAGCAACAATCATCACGGCCCGGTCCTAAGTGACAACATTGTCCGCCTAAGTAGGGGACAGTCTAGTGCGAACCAATAACTAGAAGAACTTCGCAGTGAAGCTTAGGGTCGCCTTTATAATAGGCAATGACATGTTATGCACCCATTCAGTACACTTCCCATCCTCAGAAATATGACGTGCCATCCAACGAAGCAACGTCTCTCTCTGATCAGCATCTCTGTGAAAAGACCTGCTCTAAACAATGCCCATCCTGTAGTCATACTCAACTGTATTAATCGGCAGAGTGTGGGTTGGGCCATAGATGAACCGGCGGACAGTAGTCTTAGAGATGTCCACGGGGAAGTTCCACACCAAGGTCGTCTGGAGTGGGGGCTGAGCTACGGGCTTGACCCATTTAGAGATGGAGTTACAGACGGTGGCAGCATGGTGCCATTTTCATATATCTGGTACTGGCCCGCAATGCACCATCTGTTCAGCTCATCGGCATTAGGGGCAGGCTCAGCTCTGGTAGGTACCGAGATGAGAAGCGGGACCGCCGCTAGAACTAGACCCGGACTGCGACTCTTCTGAATGTGTGGCCCCCTCCTCAGACTGGGGGGGCAGTGACCTCGTCACTCGTAGAGATAACCTGCAGGGCTCTCCTAGTAGTGCGGGGGGGGAGGGAGTGGGGGAGACCCTGGTGTTAGGTGGGATATAATCGTCGTCGCTGGTCATATCTAGCAGACGTCAGGACGGGGTGACAGACTTTGATTTCCCCTTCTTGGCGTAAACAGGTGCTTTTTTATGGGCCATGGTACCTGTGGAAGACATATTAGTACTTGAAGACATCAACAAGATCCAAGAAATATTTTTAGAACACCATTTGGACTTGGATAAAAATTTAAAAAATTTCTGGGCAGTAGCTAAACTTGTGACCCACGGTGGGTACCTACAGTCCTTCGATAGAGCGACGACCCGTTTGTCCCCTCCGTCGGTCAGAGTTCCCATATTTGGGTTGCTGAAGTTGGAACCACGGATGTGCAGAACGGTCTGTCGATGGAATGACAAATCGTAGTCCACACCCTGGTTCACAACTTAGCCAAGTTTTAGAGTAGTTTCAAGTGACGGGCCACGACCTAGGGTCCGTCGGTTGTGGCCGTGTATCACTGCTGTGCCAGGCATGAAGTTGCAACTCCTTTTCAACATACCATTTCATCAAACAATCAATCAATCGAAGTCTAAACATGCATTTCAACAAGTAATGTGGTAGTTCATCATTCCTAGGGTTTCGTATTATGCACAATTCAAAGTTCAACACAAAGAAACCTCGAAACCCTAAGTCAAAACTCTCACTTAGACCTAGCAACCCATTTATTCGATTTAACTCTACAACACACTCACACACCATCGTTCCAAGGATGTATTTAGACTTAAATTACCATATATTAACCAATTAATTCGCATCTAAGGTCAAGTTCAACTTCGTGATTTCAAATGACAAACAATGACGAGTTTAGAGTTATTTTGAAATCGCTTACCTTACAAGCAGATCGAAGTTAGTGAGTGTGTTAATGCAATGAAATCCTCGTACCTCGGCTAGCCTTTGACACCAAACCCGGACTATGCAATTGGTGGGAGAGAAAAATGGAAGTGGGGAAAGGATTGGGAGTATGGAAATGGAGGAAAGGTTTGGAATAGGAAATGGGAGTTGATTTAGGATCGATATGGGGGTTGTAATGGGAGATAATGGGGAAATTTAAAGGTTTAAAATGGTTGGGGGGAGAAAAATAAACGTGGGAAATGAATTTGAATTGGGGGTTATATTTATTTAGGGTCCGGGTCAGGTCAGGCAGAAACCCTAGTTTGGACCCACGAGACCCCATCGAAGGTCCGTAGGTCGACCTACGGTCCGTCGGTTGGGTCCGTAGGTCACTCTGACACTTAGAAAAATTTAGAGACTTACCTGGGGTCTACGGATGCCACTCACGGTCCGTGGATTGACCAACGGACCGTCAATGGGGCCCGTAGACCACTGCATAACTTTTTTCTGCAGATATTGCCTTTTCGTCCCTGCATACATAGCAACCTTTCGTTTTACATTTTCTGGATACTTTTTAGACACAGACCCTATTCTATATCTAGCCAACACTAAATAGAAAAATAAATACCTATCAAAAGAGCTACAAAATAAAAAAAAACAGAAAGAAGAAGACTCCTAAATTGAAAAAAAACTCCTATAGTTGGCTAGATTGTACATCTTGGGTTGCCTCAAGTAGCGCTTGATTTAACGTTGCGGCACGACACAGACACCTTGATTACTCAGACTTCATCAAGATAATAGGCCTCTATCACTTCTTGTACACTTTCAGATTTACCCAAGTAGACTTTTATTCTCTGTCCGTTCACCTTGAACCTCGTCCCTTCCTTGTTCTAGAGCTCAACCGCTCCATGTGAAGATACTTGAGTGACTCTGAATGGCCCGATCCACTTGGACTTGAGCTTGCTAGGAAACAAGCGCAACCTTGAGTTGAATAAGAGCACCAGATCACCGATAACAAATTCACGATTTTCAATCTTCTGATCATGGTACTTCTTCATCTTCTCCTTGTACAAGGCTGAACTTTCATATGCTTTTAGGCGAAACTCATCAAGCTCATTCATGTCATTCAGCCGTTGACTCGATGCGGCGCCCCAATCCAAATTCAACTTCTTTAGCGCCCACATTGCTTTATGCTCTAGCTTTACATGCAAATGACATGACTTCCCATATACAAGTTGGTAGGGGGACATACCTATGGGAGTCCTAAATGCGGTGTGATAGGCCCATAGAGCATCATCAAGCCTTCTTGACCAATCAGTTCTGTTGGCATTCACAGTCTTTGTAAGGATTTGCTTTATCTCTCTATTTGACACCTCAACTTGCCCACTAGACTGCGGATGATAAGGAGTAGCTACATTGTGACGAACTCCATATTTCTCAAGCAACGCCTTGAACAGCTTGTTACAAAAGTGAGAACCTCCATCGCTGATAATTTCCCTAAGTGTACCAAATCTGGAAAAGATACTCTTTTTCAGGAATGCGGTGACACTCTTTCCCTCATTGTTTGAAAGCGCAATTGCTTCCACCCATTTCGATACATAGTCAACTGCAACAAGAATATACTTCATCCCATGCGAACTCACGAATGGACCCATGAAATCAAGACCCCAGACATTGAATAACTCAATCACTAATATCGGGTTCATAGGTAGCTCTTGTTTCTTTGAAATTCCTCCTTCTCTTTGACAGCGATCACAAGACTTGGCGAAATCATGAGCATCTTGGTGGATGGTAGGCCAGTAATACCCACACTGCAAGATTTTATGAGCAGTCTGAATACCACTATGATGCCCACCAACAGGCGATGAATGACATGCCTCTAGTATACTCATCATCTAAACCTCGGGCACACAGCGACGAATAATCCCATCAGCACAAATACAGAACAAGTAAGGTTCATCCCAAAAGAATTTCTTCACATCAGACATGAATTTTTTTCTTTGGTGGAATGACAAATTCGACGGAACCAAATCACTTGCCAAGTAATTAGCAAAATCTGCGAGCCAAGGGATAAGATCATAAGAAGCAGCCAATACTTGTTCATCAGGGAATGCATCATTAATCTCAACTCCATCCTCAAACTTGATCAGAGCTTCCTCCTCTAATCTGGACAAATGATCGGCAACTTGATTTTCTGTCCCCTTTCTATCCTTTACCTCAAATTTGAACTCTTGAAAAAAAAGCACCCATCTAATCAACCTTGGTTTTGCATCCTTTTTAGCCCTCAGATACCTCAATGCAGAAAGGTCAGTATGCACTATGACCTTAGAACCAAGAAAGTAGGACGTAAATTTCTCGAATGCGAAAACCACAACAAGGAGTTCCTTTCTGTGACAATATAGTTCTTTTGAGCCACATTCAAAGCTTTGCTGGCGTAGTAAATCGGATGATAAATTTTCTTTCGCCTCTGTCCTAATACTACCCCAAGCGCCAACCCGCTCGCATCACACATAACTTCAAATGGTTGTCTCCAATCCGGTAAAATAATGATAGGTGCAGAAGTTAAGGGTGTGCAATTTTCGAGAAATCTTTTATGAACCTCCGGTAGAAACCTGCATGCCCAAGAAAACTCTGAACACCTTTGATAGAGATGGGTGGTGGAAGATTTTCTATTACCTCAACTTTGGCCTGATCGACCTCAATACCTTTCTGCGAAATTCGATGACCCAGAACTATACCCTCTTTCACCATGAAGTGGTACTTTTCCCAATTGAGCACAAGATTGCACTCTTCACATCGTTTTAGATACTCGGCCAGATGCATCAAACAACCATCAAAAGAGTCACCTACCACAGATAAATCATCCATAAATACCTCAATTGTGTCCTCCACCATATCTGAAAATATCGACATCATACAACGCTGGAAGGTTGCTGGAGCATTACACAACCCGAATGCCATCCTTTTGAAGGAGAAAGTCCCATAAGGACAAGTGAAGGTGGTTTTCTCTTGGTCTTCCGGAGCTATGGAGATTTGATTGTACCCCGAATACCCATCAAGAAAACAATACCAACCCTTACTAGCGAGACGATCCAACATCTGATCCATGAACGGCATAGGGAAATGGTCTTTCTCTGTCCATGCATTTAGCTTGCATTAGTCCATACACACTCTCCAACCAGTCACCGGCCTCATTTGAACAAGCTTATTTTTAGCATTTGGAACCACTATGATTCCCCCTTTCTTGCGCACACACTGAACATGACAAACCCAACTACTATCAGCAATGGGATATATGACTCCAGCATCCAACCATTTAATGATATCCTTTTCACAACCTTTTTTTCATAGGAGGATTCAGTCTGCTTTGGTGCTCAATACTTGGCTTACTGTCCGGCATGAGTTGGATTCTGTGAGAACAAATGCCCGATGGAATCCCAATAATGTCCACAATAGTCCATCCAATAGCCCTCTTGAACCTCTTCAAAATCGAAACCAAAGCCTCAACTTGATCTTCGATCAAATCAGGAGCAATGATTACCGGTAAAGTACTATCTTTCCCCAAGAATACATGTCTCAAGTGTGATGGTAGAGCCTTAAGCTCCAGTTTTGGAGGCTCTTCCACAAACGGTTTTGCAAGTGGTGATTCGTGATTCTTCATATCTAATTCCAATCTTTTTGGTTTGGAACAGAATTCAAACCTATCAAGTGCGGAACTAATTCATCATAGTCTTCAATACCACCACCATCAAAATTTATCATTACTGCTGCCAGTGCATCAACACCCAACCTCTCTTCAATAGACACTTCAGAACCTCGCTCCACAATATGATTCACCACTGATACAGACTTAAGATCACTTTCCTGCTTCATAGACCTACAGATATTAAAAGTTACCTTCTCATTGTTCAGTCGGAACTTCATCTGCCCCCTTTCCATATCGACTAAGGCAGGCCCTGTAGCAAGGAATGGTCTCCCTAAGATGATGGGAACCTCAAAATCAACCTCACAATCAAGTATCACAAAATCCGCCAGAAAGATGAACGACTCCACTTTCACATGGACATCTTGGAGAACACCAATGGGCTTTTTCACAGTTCTATCGGCCATGAGTAGACGCATCGCTGTCAGTTTTGGAGCCCCTAAACCCAACTTCTTATAGATGGACAATGACATCAAATTAATGCTAGCACCTAAGTCGTACAAAGCTTTCGCAAAGTGAAACATCCCAATGGTACAAGGAATAGTGAAAGCTCCAGGATCCTCTTTATTTTGCACAAGTGACCTAGTAGCAATGGCACTGCAATGTTGCATCCTCTAATCCTTCTCAAAACTAACAGCCCTATTTTTGATCACCAAGTCTTTCATGAATTTAGCATACCCAGGTATTTGTTCCAAAGCTTCTATCAACGGGACGTTTATAGATAGTTGCTTTAAAACGGCTATGAACCTGCGGTATTTACCCTCTTCAGTCTTTTTCACCAGTCTCTGTGGGAATGGAGGTGGAGGTCTAGGCATGGGAACTACTTTTTGGGTCACCTCAACTTCCTTTGCAATATCATCTTTTGGGACTTTAGTAACCTCAATCTCATCCTGATCCTTCTCTATCACTTGTTCAACCTCAGACGGCATGGGTGGGTCAATGGTCTGTTTTCCTCCGCAAGTAGTGACTGCCATACAATGCCCATCATTTTTTGGATTCTGGATGGTGTTGCTAGGAAGTGTGCCAGGCTGACGTGGGTTCGCTGTGGTGGACAACTGACTAAACTACTGCTCAAGTTGCTTGATCGACACTGCATGAGCATGAACTTTTTGACCGATTCCAGACAAGTCATTTCGCATCTCTTTCACATTTTCATCAGTTGCATCAAACCGCTTCATCATCTTTTGCATCATATTCTCAATGCGTGACATACTATTACCACCCTCTCTATTACCAGGAGGACCATAGGGTCCAACCTTATCATTCCTGTTTCCATAGTTGTTCCGGTTGTAGTTGTTGACACGATTGTAGTTCCCATCCCGGGCATAGTTACCCTCACGGCTGTAGTTACCCTCACGGTTGTAGCTTCCATAGTTTCGAAATTGGTTTCCTTGACCTTGGCGCCAATTATCCGAGTGGAACCTTGGGCGTTGGTTCAGAAACCCCCCATCTGATCATTCACCAAATTCGCATCCTCTTTATAGTAACACTCTTCAACTGGCGGTGGTGGAGACCGAGTCAAATAATTCATAGCATTCACGTTTTCCGCACTACCACTCACATGTTTCAGTACCAAACCCAATTCTATTCTCATCTGAGCCATCTCTTCCCGAATGTCATCATTATCTTGGTTGGCTGCAGTTTGGACAACGAATGTGCTCCTACCAGTATATACTTTTCTAGTGCTCCAGGCTTTGTTGTTTTGAGAAATCCTCTCAAGCTTTTCGACGATCTCCTCAAAAGTGCATTCACAATATGATCCTCCAGCAATTGTATCTAACACAACTCTTCCATTGTCATCCTGTCCTCTATAGAAATACTCCTTCAAAGACTCATCATCTATGTGGTGATTCGGAACACTTCTAATGAACCCAGTAAACCTATCTAACTCCGGTCATCTGACACAACTTTTGCAAACACTGGACAATTTCGCCATATCAGCGTATAGATCTTCCGAAGCCAGCCTAAAAAACAACCCTCTCACTGTAAGGATCTGTATCAGACTGATGGTTACCACAAATGTATGACCTGAAGGTAGAGGCGAAAGAACAATAGGCCCATCTGATCCAATCGCATCATAATCAGCCCTGTAGCGCTCACGAAACCTCGATGCTGGCATATTTTGTACCCTTTCTGCGTTACCAATTAGATTACCACCATGAACCTGAGAGGGCACATTAATGACTCCTGGAGGTTGCAACCCAGCTCTATCTCCTTGATCCTCTCCATTAGGATTATTGCCCCTTGATAATTCATTTTTCTCAAAGTCTTACACAACTCTGGATCGTAGGGGGTCAATGGTTCACCTCGACTCTGTGTACTTGGCATAAACTAGAGTAGAAACTGTAGAAAACAAAAACAAAACAAAAACGTAAAATCAGGAAATACTTGACTAAAGTTTAATAATGTAGTTAAACTTAATCTAAAAGCCAAATTCTCCGGCAGCGGCTCCAAAATTTGATACGCTCAAATTACACCTCCCTAAAGAAGTATAAGCGATTGTTATCAAGTAAAGAACCCAACTTGTAGGTTGGGGTCGATCCCACGAGGAATATGGTTCAGACTAAAACTTAACTAACAATTATATCCGTTTAGTAAATTTATTTCTGAGGAAAGTAAACATGGGGGATTTTGTAAATAAGTAACAGATTTGAATGCTTACGTAACAAGTAAATAAAATACAACTTTTTTTTATCAATATGAGAAAGAAACTAGGGTATATGTGTTCCCCACAAGCTCTTAACACAGTAATCCTAATAATAGTAATCCTTTCCTAGTGTTTAACATGCAAAGTTGGTAAGTTAGGTATCCCTATGTGATTGGTCCTTCAAGTAGGGAATTTCCACACGGAACTTGGTCCGTCTATGGGTGTATGCTTTACTAACCCTTACCTTTACCCCAGATTAGTCTTCATATCAATGTAGTTTAGTTTTCACCCTCATTCCAATTGACATCAAACTATTAGATAGCATCCACTAAATCTCTGTTGTTTAATCCTTTTCTAATTCACTACCTCTTTGGTCCGGCAAGTAGAAATGAGGCGATTTCTAACGCGTGCACTCGTTAAAAAAAGACTTCTAAACAAAAGAATTAACAATACATGCATATACACTATTCAAGAATTACTTAATTATTATTCATACTTTGTTTATTGCTCATGGTTCCCACAACCCTAGTTGTGGATTTAGCTACTCATGCTTGAGAGTTCACAATTCATAATTAAGTTGAAAGAATTCATGAACTTACAATTAGAATAGATGAAACCTAAAATCTTGAATTGAATTTCAAAGTGAAAATTGTATAAAACAAAATCTGGAAATTTAATTGCTAAGAGTTTGCAAATTAATTCCCGAAGAACAAAACTTAGAAGTTTACAATAATGTTTAACCCCCATAAACGAGTATTACAACTCCTATTTATAGAAAACAAATCTTAAATTAAACAGGAAATAAAATAAGGAAATAAACTTCTGAAACGTGGTTTCTGTCGATGCCTCGACCTACGGACCGTGGGTCGACCTACGGTCCATAGGTCCCCTTCCGTGGTTCAACACTTGGAAAAATAATCAGGTACTGGAACCTTCAACTCCCAGATCTCTATCGACGGATGTGCAGGACGGCCCGAAGATCGATCTACGGTCCGTCGTCTTCTCCGTGGTTCCACAGTTGGTCAGACTTCCCTGATCTTCCACCTACGATGCACCACCTACGGTCCGTGGACTGAACTACGGTCCATCCTTTCACTCCGTGGTTTGAGTACTGGAACTCAAATCCCAGACCAGGACTGACAACTGCCCATCTATGACCCATCATTGGACCTACGGTCCGTGTGTGGCTCCGTGTGTGGCTACTTCTGTACTTTTCAGCTCACATCTTCATCAACCGCATCCAAGCCTATTTCCTGCAAGAAATACACACACAACAATATTTCTAATAACAAAAGAGCCCAAGACACACACAAACTCTAAGTGAAACTCATTAAAAATACCGTAAACTCACGGTATATTATCTATCAGCATTATTCTCTACCGCGTGATAGCCCATTGCCTTTGGTTTCAGGCTATGTGTTTGGATTACCTACTAGTGGGATAATAGAAGGTTCCATCATGACGTAATATTTTACATTATGATAAATTGGTTTCAGAGCCTTGGCTCATCGATATAGTTGGTACGAGAGCAAGTGCCTAGTAGATAGATAACATGAAGTATTCGATGGACGCAGATGGGACCTCAGCACACATTACCATGATTTTTATGCATTGTTAGGATTGAGAGCCTCCACTATGGGTAGACCTTGAGGCTAGGGATGTTCAACAACAACTAGAGGGTCTAGGGGCAGCCCATGCTCTGTTAGGATTTGTGACCACCTCGAGTCTTCATAATTTAGAATTCAGGATTCTAAGTCTCTTCGAGGATATGCTGCAGGTAGGTGTAGTATTGGGTGTGTCAAGTGGTTCTCATCACAGAGTTTGATTTGTAGGTCTCCATCAAGGTTCTTTGTCAGTTTCTTAGAACAAGATCCGATTCATAGAGTGGGCCAGGAATACTCCCCCATTGTTCCCTATCGAGCATGATTTTAGTGAGGGGTCATTAGAGGTTTGGCTTTACCACTTCATCTAGCATCAAAACACTTGATAGTAGGTGAGTCTACCTCCCTTCAGGTTTTTAGTCATGTGAGGGCTGTAGAGCAGGTGTGTCTTGAGACTTACAGGGGAAGTGGTAAGAGGGCTCACCATCAATACAACAATGACAACATCTCACTTTGAGGTAGGTATCATCTCAGTAGGTTTCATCCTCACTGTTGACCTATCCGAACCATGGTGGTAGCACCTCTGGTTCTAAGTGGTTCTAAGGCATGTTTGATCTCCACGGTGGACACAGTTCAGGTCAGGCTTCTCATGGTTTTCTTCATGGGTATTCAAGTATTAGGGTCAATTGTATTTTCAGCTGAGCCATCTCAGTAGGTTGCTTCTATTATGATTGTGGCATATGGGGCCTGTTTCCTAGAGATTTTCCTATGTTCACACATCACATGCGACATACTCGGTAGGTTCAGGCCCCTAGGGCTCCAGTTAAATTGGCTAGGAGTAGTCCCAGGGTGTTGGAGATGGTCCTTTGTCTTGCAGAGGTAGTCAGGGAAGCTTATCCCATTCTTCACACCAGACCTTAGACCATATGGGTTAATATGATCGTGGGGAGTTTAGGCACTTGTTTAGAGAGTGTCCCCGACGTGGGACCATGATTCAGTTGGCTTAGTCAGGTTAGTATTTTGGGTTCGTGGAACCTTCAATCCAGAGTGCTACCCTTAGTATTGCAGGTGGTAGTTTGGATGCACAACTTTGGATCATACGCGAGTAGTTGTGTACTTCAACAAGTAGGCCGAGGATTCAAATATCGTTGGTATATGCGTGACTTTATTCTTTTATTCTTTATTTCTTATGTTCTGTTGATTAGGGTTTTCATACCTATATGTGCCTGGTTACCTTGTTGTCTATCTTCTGGTCATCATGAAGTCCCTATTTGGGGTTAAGTGTATGTGTTTATCCCCTATAGATGATTTATTTTAATAGTGAATTATATTTGTTTCTATTTTGGGAGTAGTGGTTGAGTAACTCCCATAGCTTTAAACTTGGTAGCTTTGTTATGATCATATGGTTAGACTGGCTGACTTTCTCTTTTGCCACCTTTACTATATACTTTTGCTATAGTTGTAGACTTACCTTTACTAATCCTAATGAAATAACAAACCTCGAATAATTAACAAGTATGAAGAATATAAAAGTGTCACGGCCCAACCCACCGGGCCATGCGGGCACCTACTCTAACACCTAAGTAGGAGAACCCTCGATTTCCAAACAGTGAAAAACATGCGGAAGATTTGGAAAACTAAACTAAAACAAATTCATCGAGATTTCATAAAATAAGAGTTTTAAAACAATTCGAGTTAATATTTGTAAAGTAATTAACACCCCAAGGATCTAGTCTAAATAGGCACAAGAGCTTATAAGATTACAAGATAGGAACTAAGTAACAAAAGACACAACTCCCACCACATGGAAGGAAACATAGGAGTTGTTGGAGATTATCTTCACCTTAACCTATGAGATATCACCGAACATGCATCCAGACTATGCCAAAAAGGCATAACAAGAGTAGTATCAGCACACACCCACACATATTGGTAGGCATCATCGGTCAACCCGAATACCCACCGCATAATATAAGAAATCGACCAGTAAAACATGCAATAAGACTATTCATTCCTCCACCTTTGGATATTTTACTGCCCTTACTATTTCCGGATATTTAATTCATATTAGTACACTTGACTCTAACCCCTTACTCGTTCCGTTCTTGATCACAACTTAACCATTCTCTCTCGAAGGAGATCCCGGATATCACTACTACTAGCCCTTCCAGCCACTCACGACACGCCCTTACGTCTTCCACATCACCACTCCACCCTTGACTCCATAGTACTTTCTACCAAACCTATTAACCGTTTCAATACTAATTCCCTATTCGGGTAATACTTACTATTCGACATTTACGACCTAAAGCCACCCCGATCCTCCACCACAATACACACTGCCACCTCTCTAAGGTATACATAGTGAAACCTAGACCCTTGGTCTCCACTTATCATATCACATCCCGATTTGGGCCTAACCATTCACAATTCAATACACAACTGATATACCCAGTTAACTTACAACACCGCAACCCACACATATATCCATGTATAATGCATAATCCAGTTATCATTTCAGGAGCAATGTACAATTCCACATTCTCACTAATAAGCATATATGACAAGTCAATAATCAAATCATTAGGTTCGTTTTCCATATTTCGATTATTCGCATACACGCATGTATATAATATCACAATAAATCGACATCAATCTCACAATTAGGAAATCAAAGCATCACCTAGACCTAGTTCATCGACTAAGCTTCCTCCTATGGTATACGTTTGATGCAACACCTAGGACACACGTACAATCATCTCGTTTCGGTGCACGAAAGCCTACGCATGAATTCTACCATCGAATTCCAATATACCACGCAGTGAATAACGGGTTTATAATTACTCAATTAATAAACCTAGCCTACCTGGGCGCCAAACATTCGCAGAGGGATTATAGCTCCAATCCAGGTTTCCGAACGACGAGACAATGGATTTTGACCAGAAATTTTCAATCTATCGACCTCCTTATACTAGAAATCTCTTTCTCCATCCTTCCCAAGACTAGAGCAGCCTTTTAAGGGTTTCTAGGGTGATCCTCGCCTCTTTTGGTGTTTTTGGAAAAAGAAGAAAATCAGACTTCGTGTTATTTACTTTCTGTCTCGCCCATCCCGCTCTGGCGGCCACTTATCCCGCTAGATCACCGCCGCCCTAGCGGCATCTGGCCCGCTCTGGCGGGCCGAGGGGCCTAATTTTCTTGACATTTTTTGTTTCCTAATTAACGACGATACAAGTTGTTATAATAGATACCAATTTACTCCTCGTTCTTCCTCGAACGACTAGCGAAGGGATCAATATGAACCCTTTCTCCGAGTACTTCTAAATTAATGAATTGGCCCATTACGAAGCTACGAAAGATGGCGACTCTTCAATCTGAACACAAAAGGTTTCTTACTCAAAGGACCGGTTAGGGAAATGAGGCAACATACGGGGAATGATACGCATCAATTTTTTTTGCCAGTTTGATCCTGCCAGACCGGCAGGTTTCCGCTGAAGTGGGGCCGCTGAGGCAAAACCTTTCTCACCGTAGCGGGAGATCGCAAACAATATAGAGGGGGAAAAGGGAAAAGATTTCCCATTTCCTCCTTTCTAACTCAAAACTTCTCAAAAAATCTCTCAAACACTTCTCTTCGGTCATCTAAATTAAGCTAATGTTCTTGCTCCTCATTGTAATTACTTCACTACTTACTTAACAATGATTGCATGATTCTAATTGATTGGGTAGAATAGGTTTTGGGGGTTGTTTTAAAAAATGAACATAGGTTGTTTGATTTGTTAGAAAAATGTATCATGGACACTTCCCTTACTCCCCAACGTCTCCACAACGTTCTGGGCGTAAGGATTTTGCATAAATACGATCGAAATGGTTCCGAAAAGGGTGGGGGAAGTTGAATAGTTTCTTGGTGAAAAACTCAGATTTGGGCTCCATTTAGGGATTATTTTGTTAAAATAATTGTATAACTAGGTACTAGGGTACTTAATAGACTCTGATATGCTGAAATTCTGATGAAAACGAGGGTTTTGGGATGAAGAGGCGCCATGATCGCGCCTAGAGTTCATCCCAGATGAAGGCCGCTCTGGCGACCTTTATCCCGCTGTGGCGGCCTCCATCATCCCGCTGTGGCGGGATTTGGGCTGCTGTGGTGGGACCTGGGGAAACAGTGGCTTGTGCCCCTCTAAGGATAGAAATTTCTTTTTCCCTTTAACCAGGTATTGTTTAATCACATAGAGTTCTAACGTCTATCTTCCAAACTTTTGCAGGCTTCTCTAAATGGCTGGTGTTAACGAGGAAAATCTACCTTTCATACAATTCCTTGATGCTGCTAGTCGGGAAAGGCATCACAACTACCATAATAACAAATTTTACTACGAGAGAGGTTTCTACTTGCTCGGTTTAGAGGAGAAGGGGCCCGCCTTTTTTACCCAGCTCATGGAGTTTAGCTGGGCCCCACAGACAGAGACTCCCCCTGCTGCGCGCTCTACATGGGTGAGGGAGTTCTATGCTATCCTCCCTACCGTCCGCTGGAACGACCCTAACCCTACCATCCGCATTCGGGGAGTGGAAATCACCCTAAATGCTTCCTACATAAATGATGTGCTCGAGGTGCCAGAGGTCCCTAACACTGAGTACGAGGCCAAGCTGAGGGAGATGGGTTTGGGCTGGCTCAAGGATACACTCATCAAGCCTGCACATCGGGACCGGGTCTATTGGGCCACTACGGAGGGTATCACCAGTGCTAACTGGTCACCAGATGCCAAACGGTAGCTGCACTTGGTCACCAGGAGGATCCACCCGTCGGGCAACCGTACTGACGTGACTTTTCCTCGGGCTTTGGTGGTGGCGTGTGCCATACAGGGCATTGGACTCAATGTGGGCACACAGATCGTCTCTGAGTGGAAGGTGTTCTACTGGGGCAACAAAAAAGTGTTTTTCCTGCCTGGGCTGGTGACAGCGATGTGCAAGTGGGAGGGGGTGCCACTCTTGGACACCAATGAGGTACTTCCTATGGATCCCCCCCTTCACCCTCTTTTAGTTAGGCAGGGTTCTACTTCCAGGAGCAAGAGCAGGAGGACAGATAGGGCCAGTAGCAGTCAGGCGGCTGCTGAGGTGGATGATGAGGGAGGGGAAGATGGTGTAGGTGATGACACTCTTCCCACCCGGTCTCAGCCCCCACTCTCAGGTGCATTGGTAGAAGAGGACCTGGCGGCCGTCTGGAGGAGGTTGGGGTGTTCCTTTGCTAGCATCACTCTGGTTCCATCCAGCATTGCCCTTGAGGTCAAGATGCTCCGCCACGAACTATGCCAGGAGAGGAGGAAGGGTTTGGAGAGGGATCGTCTGATGGTCCGGATATGGAAGACCTTGAAGATCGTCTTCTCTTATGTTGCCCCCGGACAGGAGATTCCCTGAGTCGAGACAGGGGACTTCAAGCATTTCACCTTCGAGGATAAAGACGTGAAGGGCTTGGTACCCCCGGAGGACCTCGACTCTGATGATGATACCTCCCAGTCCCAGGGGTCTTAATTTGGCTTTTCGCCCCTCTTGGGCTTGTATTTGAACAACACTTTATTTTATCTTTTCGCTTTCTTTACTTTTTGTAAGCACATGGATGCTGGTTTTTGCTGTTTTTCTCCGCCGATAATTAAATGCTAGGCTTGATAACTTATGTTTCTATTGCTGAGTACTGAACGAATTGCAGGATTTATCTCACGTACGATTCAGGTTCTATATGTGTGACTAGGTAAAATAGGGGAGACAGGGCTGAGATTCTGTCTCACCCTGTCCTGCTCTGGCTGTCTCGCTTTTGCGGGAATGATCCCGCCCTAGCGGCTCAGACGGAGACAGTACCCAGATCCATAATATCCGGGGGTTTTCCCCATTTTATAAAATTCTCCATTGATTCCCAGGCAATAACTAAGCACTTTAGGATAATCCTCTTAGCTAGGATAGTCATTGGTAACCCCGAGTCAAACAAACGGTACACACTCCAGAATCCCTTCCCATTCATTCAATAACCACAAACACGCACATCCTAAGAGTGATCTCATCACTCACATGGTTTATAATTGATATACCGTGAGTTTACGGTATTTTTGATACATTTCACTTAAGAGTTGTGTGTGTCTAGGGCCATTTTGTATTGGAAAAAATGTTTTTGTGTCATGTTTGCAGGAAATAGGCTTGGACGCGATTTAGTGAGATGACAGCTGAAAAATCTTCAGAAGTAGCCACCAACGAAGGGACCTACGGACCGTAGGTCCTATGATGGTCCGTCGAAGGTGGGCGTGGATGGGAGCATCAGGAAAGTCTAACCAAGTGTGGAACCACGAAGCAACCTGCGAACCGTAGATCAACCTACGGGCTGTCCTGCACGTCCGTAGGAGGTGTTCAGAGAGTCGAAGTTCCAGTACCTGATGAAAATCCTAAGTGTGGGGCCACAAAAGAGGACCCACGGACCATAGGTCAACCTACGGTCTGTCCTGCACGTCTGTTAGTGAGAACTGGGAATTGAAGGTTCCAGGCCTTGCAGAAAAAGTCTAAGTGTTGACCAACGGAGGGGACCTATGGACCATAGGTCGAGTCGTCGACCAAAGCCGCG
This sequence comes from Solanum etuberosum, assembly GCA_029582245.1. Classification (NCBI taxonomy): domain Eukaryota; kingdom Viridiplantae; phylum Streptophyta; class Magnoliopsida; order Solanales; family Solanaceae; genus Solanum; species Solanum etuberosum. The sequence continues at coordinate 27,867 of JAJONR010006425.1, forward strand.
TCCAGAAAGTTTATTTCCTTATTTTGTTTCCTTTTTGTTTAGGACATGTTTTTCTATAAATAGGGTATGTAAACCTCATTTTTGGGGGTTAGACATTATTGTTTACTTTTAGTTATTAATATTTTCTTGGGAATTAACTTGCAAACTTTGAAAATTTGATTTACGAATTTCGATTTATAAGATTTTTGATTTGAAATTCAATTGGAGTTACGGGTTTCTTCTACTCTAAACGTAAGTTCATGAATTCTCTTTACAAAAATATGAATTGTGTTCTTTCAAGCATGAGTAACTAAATCCACAACTAGGGTTGTGGGAACCATGAGCAATTAACAACGTATGATTAATAACTAAGTAATTCTTAAATAGTGTTGATGCATGTATTGGTAATTCTTTTGCTTAGAAGTCTTTTTAACGGTGGCCAACGTTAGAACTCGCCTTGTTGCTACTTGCCGGACCAAGGAGGTAG
>JAJONR010006426.1:0-47779 GCA_029582245.1 Solanum etuberosum
ATTGTATATGTATATCGATTAGATAATTGTATATTATACATATGTATTTGTATATATGGCAAGCGAGATTGGGAGAGGGAGGAGAGAGGCGAGCGAGATTGGGAGAGAGGCGAGCGAGAGAGGGCAGAGAGTGGGAGAGAGGTGAATTGTAATTGTATATCGGTTAGATAATTGTATATTATACATATGCATTTGTATATATTGGAAGCGAGATTGGGAGAGGGAGGAGAGAGGCGAGCGAGAGAGGGCAGAGAGTGGGAGAGTGGTGAATTGTATATGTATATCGGTTAGATAATTGTATATTATACATATGTATTTGTATATTCTGGCGAATTATACATATACAAACGTGGCTAATTATACAAACTCGAAGTCAGCCCACGTAATTAATGTATAATGTTAGTCGCGAGTTGTAATTATAGCAAATTATAGCTATGATGAGTAATTAAGTAGTATAAATTTGCTGAACCGCGTAATTTTCCCTATATTGTATTGTGTTCTAATTAATTATGTCCTACTTGACCTTTTACTGATCAAGATAATAAAGTAGTTAAATATGATTGTGGAGAATTGAAAACGATAACGTTAATCCAGAGAAAACAAAATAATGATTTTAGACACCAAGAATGTCTACTTTTAGTGGGAGGAAGACTTTGTATTTAAAGTTTTCTATTTTTATCTTAGACGACACGTGGTCTATGAATTACATAGCATATATAAAATCCATATCATATGCTATATTACTTATTTAACATGGAAATGATTACACGATCAGATATTTACTTGGTGAAATAATCAAGTTAGGCGTAAATTGATTCAGACATTATATTTATAGAAAATATGTATTTTCTATTTGAGTTGCATTGATCAAAGATAAATCTTGCTTAGAATTTATAAGCACTACAATAAAAATTAACTTTTAGCGGCAATAAATATACGCATTAAAAAAAGAGATTATAACCTTTATCAAAATTAGCTAAATGTCATTGGATCCAATGTCGCTATAGAGTTTAGGAACATTTACAATGAATGTTGATTACCGCTAAAAATACATATTTAGCAGCAATAGCTTAATTACCGCTAATCAATTATCGCTAAAGATCATTTTTAGTATAGTAAAAATTACGTGAAATTAATAATAGTTATAAAAATCAATAAATTTTAAATTTTAAATCTATCTGCTATCAAATTTATAACCAATTCAGAGAGTATGATGATGGTTCAAACTGAAATTTGTTAATGAAAAGTGGTCAAGGAAGATGGCTAATTATAATTACATTTTCCTAAAGATCATACTATAATTAACTACCTACATGTAGCACATGTTTATAGTGTACAATAATATGCTCCAAAATATAATAAAAACTTGGATAAGGGAATTAAAGCAAATAAAATTGCCTTTGGAATGTGCTTAATCATTCAATATAAATAAAATAATTTAGAAGTCATATTTTCTTTTGATTGTGTTGGACTACTGTTTGTACAACTTTGGCTTTCTTGATGAAGTGTATTCATAATCTCTTTTATCTTATTTTCTCTTTAACTTTGGGCTTCAACTTATTGTGACAAATTTTGACCAGACAAAACTTTTAGTTTATTAAAGTGCCACTTAAGGAGTAAATTAAAACACTCCCTATTAACTATGAGTTCACACTAATAACCTCAAATTTAATTTTTTTTTATTAAGAATAAAATAATGAATTAGTTATCATTATATGTATCACAATTTTGACGATACAAAGTTTACCCATTGTGGCCATGAATATGCGAGATGTGACAACATGTATGGAAAGTATCGACCTATCTTCCATCGTAAATAATAGTCCATATGAACATGAAATAGTTAATCATCATGATCATCGTTACACTCATGTAGGAGCTGTCAAATCGACTAGCTCTTGCATCTAAATGAGATCACATCAGTAATTGAATTTGAACTAATATGCAAGTCATAATGAAAGAAGAGAAAGTGGGAGTCAGGCTGATGCTTATCACAATTCATATCCTAATTCATAATCCTAACACAAATATCATCTCATGCACATCTAGAAATATCTCTCCAAACTTTGAAATATTCAACAAACTTGATCTTGTCAAAGAATTGATTATAAAATATAAAGAACTGACCCAATCCACCTAGCTAGATAATTTTAGTTGAACTTTTCCTTCTAATTAGAGTAGAAATTAAAGTAGTTACTCCCTCCGTTTCAAAAAAATAACCTACTTTCCTTTTTAAGAATGAATCATGATCTCTTTCTTTTATTTGACAATACTTTAATTTCAACATTTCACATGACATGTTTAAGACCACGAGTTTAAAGGACATTTTGGTACATTTGACATAATTTTAATTTAGAATCACAAGATTGAAAAGTCTTCTTAATTTTCTTAAATTCCGTGTCAGGTCAAATTAAGTCATTCTTTTTTAAACGGATTGAGTATTTATTTGACCAAATTAAATGGTTTGTGTTCCCTATTACATTAGTGTTGATAGGTCTAACGACCCCCACTTCTTTCCATTGATTATTCAAAGCAGGACCATTATTTCTTCTTATTTCCAGTTTATATATGTATATGATTCTTAAAACAACAACGGCTTAAAGCTACCATGCTTTTCTCTTTTCCTAAAGGAACTTTTTCTCAAGTAATTGTATGTACATTATTCTATGTTGAATTCAACATGAGAAGAGAGTAGTTTTGAATATTCCATCCAATGTGAATAAGAAATAATCTACAATACAAGGAGAACGGGAATCGACGTCTATTTATACAGATGACATATCCATTACAGTTAGTTAGATATTGTAATTTTATTTACAACATCGACATTTATTACTTGTATAGGCTACTTCCTTTCCTTTAAATTGTTTGATCGATCTTTTTCGCTCGTTAGAGGCAAGGTCCATGTCTCCTTTAATTTTTTTTAAGTATTTCCACTTATATGTCACATGGTAAGGGTCTAGTCAACTCCCGCACCCCTAGGCTCACAACCTATTGGTGATGGTTTTTGAAAACATAAAAATAAATTTACAACATCAACCAAAACACTATTCTTTCAGGCTATATAACCAATCATACATAAAATTCAAATTTCATTATGTCAATATACATTCTAAAAGAACAAGGCATCTATTTGATTGATTAATTTCACAAGTTGAATATTAAAATGGATTTTTTTAAATTTATTTTACATTTGTTTATATATGTCATTGATTTATAGTGAGAATTCATGTCTTTATATATGGATTACTATTAAGTTAAATCATCTTTTTTTCACATTAAGGACAATATTCAAAAAGATACATATATCCATTTATGCTTAAATACTAGTCATAGGGATATATATAGACTTGTTGACAATTACCATTTCTTGTCATTTTGACATGCCATTTCTCGACTCTTGGCCGTGCATGGAATGCCTGAATTCTATTCTTTTGCTAAAAGATTGTCTATTCAAAACTTTATTCTAGTCTTTTCTTATTCGGGAAATTGCACGTGGGGATGTTAAATGGACGAGATTAAGTTGAAATTGAACAGGTCCAAATAACTCGTTCAAATATTACTTAGACTGAGATAGATCATGAATCAGGATTGGCTAAACAATAAATCATAATTCAATTTGTTCAATTCTTAATCAACTCACTTGATAAATTACCAAAAGAAAGATTGTTTTAAAAAATATTTTGACAAGTTTTAATTTCTTAAGGTCAATTTTGTTACATATTTAGCCTGAAATACTTTTAGATGAATTGACTTGAGTTGCATGCGCTCAAATCAACTCACTATAAGCCTAATCTCTAATTTAGATGAATTCAACTGATTATATTTTGATGAGCTAATTTTATCGTTCATAATTTCATCTATTCAAGATGGGACAACTTCTTCCTTTTGATACCTTCCACTAAACTAAGATAAGATAAAATTAATTACACGATCTTCCCAGCAAATTCATTGAATCAAACCATCAAGGATCAACGAACTGCCACGTTAGTTAACTTTTTTTTTTTTAATTAATAAGATATGAGTTGGATATATATTATCAGTATAAAGGCTATTAATTAGACATATAATTTGAAGAGCCTAATCAGAAGCATTATAGTAAAAGATAATATCTCTAGATTAATTTAACGCTATTGATCCTTATGTTCTGTCTATGTCATTTGACACTAATCAAGAATTTCTTAAAGCTAATTAAACTTAATTATGGTTTTGGAGAGGATGATAAGACATTGAAATCAATTTATATGGTTCTCTCTAACATAATATATAACTTTATAAGCATAAAGGATGTGCCCATTTCCTCCCAAAATAAAAAAAGATAATTGATTTAAGCTATATATGCGGGTATATATGGTAAAAAGAATTTTTATTTGGTATCAAATACATCAGACTTAATACGAAGAGTTATATATTGTAATTTTGTAGTAGTACAGTTTTATAGTTTCCAAAAATGACTCAATTTTGCTCTTCGTACAAATTTACTTAGTTCATATATATACCCATAGCTAATTATCTCGTATTTGTTCATGCCACTAATGGAGTTTCAACGTGAAATAAGTGAACTCCTGGTGTTTAAATTCTTTCTGATTTAAAAAAAAAGAAGATATTTATTCCCTAATTTTTAGTTATGGTTCAATTTTATCCACATGGGAAAAAGCTAATTATTTTTTTAGACAAGAATAATATAAGATCAAAAGTTAAATAGAGGATAAAGTTCCTCAATTTCAAATAATGCCACAAATATAATGTTTTTCCCTAGCTAGATAATATGTCCAACCTATTATTCTCTTTACTACCTTTGAATAAGTTATCAATTCAAGAAACCCAAGGGACCACAGTAGCATATAGTCTAAGTATGTCAAATTATATTAAAGTTGAGAAGAAAGAAAACATATCTATATTTTCCCTAATTTTATTGCATGTTGAACACTGGCAATTTCCTCCTTTTTGAGTAAATTATGCAAAAGATGCATGCATCAATGAAAGTTTCCAAACCATCATAAGAAATTAAGGATATATGTAGTCAGGATGATTTGAAAATTTTGAGTTTTAAATTATATAATAGCAAATTTCTGTATTTGGACTATATATAGTTACTAAATTCGTGTCAAACTCGTATAATAACCTTCTAGTTCCACCTCTAAATAAGATAAAGAATGAATAGTTCAATCAAATTAGACCTAGTAGATTGAAAAGATCATGGTAGAGGCGTATATAAATATTTTTTTCATTATTATTTATTTTGATCTTCGACTAAATCTGAATCACGCATTGCATAGCTCATTTGGGGTAGCGCTCCCAATAGAATTTTCTCCATATCCAAGGCTCGAATCCAAAAAGTCTGATTAAGGGTGAAGCAGTCTCATCACTGTACCACGATCCATATTAGTATTTGATTGTCATTATTATACCACTAGAGAAAGGAGTTGCAAAATCTATTGTAACATAAAGTGGTAGAAGTTTTAGTTGTTATAATATTGTTCAACCAAATAAAGTTGGAATCCAACTCATTATTCACATCCAATTAATTAGTTGGTTGTTGCACTCATTGTTTTTATTTTCATTCTCTCATGTTCAGATCAAAGAGTCATAACGCACAAGGTTCGCCACAAAAATTACTATATTTTCTCCACTTTGATGATGAGATTCCCAAAAGCTGCTCAACCTTTTTCTGTATGCCAATTGCCAAACACCACCAATTTATTATTAGAATATATGCCAATGTGTCTTTCCATTTGTCATTCCCTTAGCATGAAACATGACATAGTGAACATGCCCAAAAATTACTAAAATTATATATCAACGCATTAGTGTATTATCTTTGTTCGTTTGTAATATGTAATCTGTCTTATTTTATAAGTTACGAATCTTATTATAACTAATTATAATTATCATTTAGGTTATTTGATACTGTAATTTTTTTTACATTATCAAAAGAAGAAAAAAAATCTTTTATATAATGATGATATTTTTTACACGGTTGAATAACCTAAAAGATAATTAGAAATAACTATCCATAGAAAGTAGGGATTAGAAATTGTGAAATTCATGACGAAGTGTGGGCCGACGAAGACGGATCAAGAGAAGGGCTTCTAGGTTTTCTGAAGAAGGGTGTACATAACATGACTTTAGGTTAATTCCACATCGAAATGAAAGAGAAAAAGTAAAAAAATTTATAAAAAAAATAATACCACAAATTCATATCGTATACATATTTTTGGACTCGATGATGACATACCTCAGGAAACAAATCTATAAAGTTTTGTTGGATCAAAACAAATAATATATCATAGACTTGAATCATAACACGGATACATATAATATATTAAAACACACTATAGTGTAACATTTTTGTAAAAATTTAAATTGAATGAAAAGAAGAGCCAATGTGGTTTGAGCAATTCTTGTCATACTTGATTCTTGTTAGTGACATCACCACAGTAGCTAACATTGACGTTAAAATTGGTAGTATTAGATTATTATAGATATGGATAAGAGGGGATGACGTTAATTAACGTTGTGCTCTAATGTTTGGACACACTTAATAGGATTTTACAACTCTATTTGTGGGTGCTGCCTCACATAATTGGTTATATAATATATTCTCCCTAATCTAATCTACTATATTTTAATTAAATAAAATCTAGCTACTTCTTATTGCTTTTTGCTAGCTGTTCTATATTGACCCCTCTCTCTCTCTGTCTCTCTCTCTCTCTCTCTATATATATATATATGTGGTTCACTTGATATCTGTTTGAATTGTGCCTACGTGTCATTGTACACGATCGAAAAAGAAATATTTAGTGGCAATAAATTTATTTTTTGAGCAGTAATATTATTTATTGTTGCAAAATTCTAAATTTCTTGCAATGATAGAGGTGAAGACAGAGTAGCAACAACTAATTTATCTGAACTCAATATTTTTACGTGAAGTATAAATTCATATGTAAAAATACATTAAAATTAGAATAAATAATTGATATGAACTCATAACTTTAAAAATATAATAAATTTATAATATCAAAAACTATTTAAGAATTAAATCCATAAAAACGGATATAATTCGCCTCGATAGTGAAGTGTTTTCCTTTTATAAAGTAGGTGTTGGAATTATTAATCGGACCGGATTTATTTATAAGGGGTGCTAATTAGCCAGGATGAAGAAAAAAGAGTTTTTTTTTTTTTTTCATATTAAACGATAATTAGAATTTATAATAGAGAAAATGATCTACTTTGTGAGAATTATCTATGATTGGTAAAACAAGTCATAATTACGACAGATTCATTTCATCTATAAAAGAATTAACTCGTAAGTCTCCTATACAAATATTTACGATTTAAATACTACAATACATATTTTAAGTAATGGACTTATGATATCGGAGATCAGATTATTAAACTAAGAAATAATACAATACATATTTAACTCATAAGTCTTCTTTTTATTGTGTTTGATTGAATTAAGGACTCGTCTTTAGTTTAAGTAAACATAATATACTTCATTGTTAGCGTAAATAATTTTACAACATATTTTATTTTTAAGATTTTAAATTTCACATTTCAAGAAGACTGATCTGAAAATACAAAATATACATCACTTGAATAATAGGTGTAGAAAATTATTTACACTATATTGTATGAGACTTAACAATTAATTGTCATTAAATTATATTACTAGATCTTTTCATCCAATGTCGCTTTGCTCTTTTTTGTAATAAGCCATTTCTAAACTTTTTAGTGGAGGAAGGTATAGCTTTAAGTTTGGATTAATTAGTAGTATTTTATACATTGTGGTTGGAAAAAATTAATTAAATGTTAATTATAGAGCCATGTTAAAGTAACCCTTTTGGACATTTGCTCACGTGATTAGTGACCCAACAACCCACACACATTAAAATGGAGACTCCACTGACCCTTTAATATCCATGCAAATTAAACAAATTAAGCTCTAGAATAAACCTATGCCTAAAATCTATCTTTGTCAGATACCATAGTCCATAGGCTTGAGATTTTTTACTATCAAAGATTTGATGCACTGAATGAGGCTGTTTTTCTCTTAATTAGAAGTTTCGGGTTTGAATCTTGAGCATGGAAAAATCCTTAGTAAGGAGCTAGCGCTTTCCCCTGAATGAGCCCTGCACGGTGCGAATCTAAAATAATCGAACTTCAATGCAGATATCAAACACTGGATGGAAATCAAAATAAAAGAGAAATCTATTTCGAATTTAAAACATAAGTTTGGTACATATAGGGTCACTACAGAAAAAATAGGGAAAGACAAATATTCATACTTATACAGAAAAATCCATCATTTATCTTATTTAGCGATGAATTATCATAACATTTGGTTAACCACGAGCAATATATTTTAACTACAATGTCGTAGCTAATTTCAATTTTTTTTTTTTTAATTTCTAAAAATGATTTACACCTTATAGATAATGGGTTTGTTCAAAAAGTTTTTTTTTTTTTTTTTTTTTTTTGTGGTTACATTTGTTCAAAAAGTGCTTTGTTGCCACAACTATAAATAGATAGGTGGGATGTCGTGTATTTTCACTCCCTAACAAATACTACTACTTGCTTGTCTAGCTCCAAGTTGTTTTTATAATAATATCAAACATTATGTTTTCCCAATATTCTCTGCTTCTTATTATTATTATTTCCTTAATATTATTTTTGGAGCCAATAAAAATCGTTGGACGACGTTCTCATGAATTATCCAATAACAACAAGCCTGATTCTTCTTCATGGGACAATAGTTATACTGAGGATCTTGTCACTAATTTGCCAGGACAACCTAGTGTAAATTTCAAACACTATGCTGGACATGTCACAGTAAATGAGAACAAAGGAAGAGCACTCTTTTATTGGTTTTATGAATGCTCAATTGACCCTCAAGATAAACCTTTAGTGCTTTGGCTCAATGGAGGTACGTAAGACGTGAATAAAGTTCAGTAATCATACGTGTAATGACATATTGTTATTATACTGTTATCGTCGTGGTAAGTAGGAAAACTATATGTTGATTTACTTATTATGAGTTTTGGTTTCTTAGACATGTTAAAGTTGCATGATGTTAAATTATGGTATCAACAAAAGTTTATCCTAAGGACAATATTCTTGGATTGAGAAATGGATAATATTATGTTTTGATGGTAATGGAATTTGGCATTATTATATCTTTTTGACCAATATTCAAGGTTTGTAGACAAGATTAATAAATTTATCTTTGACTAAAAAAAAGAGGCTTGAAAAACAAATAGAAGAAATTCATTATCAATGAGATTAATATATATAATTCCACTAGCTAGTCGAACAATTTAGCTTTCATTTTCACACTTGTGTCTTACGTACTTTCTTTTTTTTTATCTCTGCGGCTCTTTAATTCCAACTTTCTAACTGACATACTTAAGAACACAAGATTCAAAAGTCTTTTTTATTTTATTAAATTTCGTGTCAGGTCAAAAACCAACCAAACAAATTGAAACGGAAGGAATATTAGTTACTTGGTCTTTTTTTTTCTGATATGAGGTTGATAATGTTTCAGGTCCAGGATGTTCTTCAGTGGGATATGGAGCAACTCAAGAGATTGGGCCTTTTCTTGTAGACTTTGATGGTTTTGGCCTAAAACTTAATCCTTATTCATGGAATAAAGGTTTATAATATGCTTTATCATATAAAATAATTTACATGCATACATTTTTTATGTGTGTTTGTTTGTTCTTAAATACTAAATTGAAATAATATTAATGCAGAGGCAAACTTGTTGTTCTTGGAATCTCCAATTGGTGTGGGCTTTTCATACTCAAATACAAGTGGTGATTATCATAACATTGGAGATGATTTCACTGGTGAGATTTATATTACTTAGGGAAAAAGGTCAAAAATATCGTGTTTATAAGGTTATATTATGCGACTATTTATACCCTCGCTGTCTGCAAACTTGTCACTCGGACTTACCCCTCATAAACTTAACTTATTTTTCACTTTTATCTTTTCAAGAATTGGTCATCTTTCAATAAGTCATGTGTGTACTATATGTTTCTCCAGAAATATCTTATGTGATGTTGATATTTTGTCTTAATGTCTTATGTAATATATATTCCTCTAGAAATACCTTACATATGTGATGTTGATATATATATTTTACTTGTCCTTTTTCCCTAACCTTTTTGGACTGTTTTACCAGCCAATGACACATATACTTTTCTACACAAGTGGCTTCTCAAGTTCCCATCATATAAAAAACGACCATTTTATATTGCTGGAGAGAGTTATGCAGGTATTATATCAGACACGATATATATATATATATAAATATATAAAATAACTTTGTGCTTACATTTTATTTGTTTTTTTGGCATAGGAAAATATGTACCTGAGTTGGCTGAAGTCATTGTTGACAAGAATAAAGACCCTTCCCTTTTCATTGATCTCAGAGGAATCCTGGTATGTATATTCCCTCTATATATTAAGTTCCATTTTATATGACATAGTTTGAATGAAAAAAATTAATATCTTTTAAATTTACAATTCAAACCATGTTTGTAGCCCGCGGCGGAACTAGGTACTGAATATACTGTGCAAATAGAGTAAAAATGATCTTTTATAATTATACGTGAGTTGTTAACACCCCTTGACATAAAGTATAGTGGTAAAGAGGGGGTGGGGGGTTTCAAACATGACACAACATCTACTATGTGCTTATAAAATATTTTCATTAAAGGTAAAAAGTGAAAATATAACAAAATTAATTATTTCTAAATTTAGAAGTTTTTTTTTTTTTTTACAACAGACTAAAAATAAAAGTGCATTACATAAATTAAAACGGATGAAGTATAGTTCTTTCTAATAAAAATGTTATTGATGTGGTGCAGCTAGGTAATCCAGAAACATGTGATGCAGAGGATTGGAAGGGTCTAGTGGATTATGCTTGGAGCCATGCTGTCATTTCTGATGAAACTCATAAAACTATTTCTGATTCTTGTAATTTTCACAGTGATGATACATGGAGCAATCAAACTTGTACTGAGGCTGTTGATGAAGTCCTCAAACAGTACAAAGAGATTGATATCTATAGCCTTTACACTTCAGTATGCATAAGAGATACTGCTTCTACTCAACAACAAACCACACAAGTCTTATTTGATACCAAGTCCAAAATGGTAACGAAAAATAATACAGGTTACCTGTTATAACAGATAAATGTCATTTGATATATAGTTACACATCTGATATATTGTTGATGTTTTCTAATTAGATGCCAAGGATCATGGGAGGATATGACCCATGTCTTGATGATTATACTTCTTCTTATTACAATAGACTTGATGTTCAAAAGGCTCTCCATGTTATAAGTGATGGTCAACACCTCAAAAATTGGAGCATTTGCAAGTAATTATTAATGTTTTTTTTTTATGGTCAACACCTCAAAAATTGGAGCATTTGCAAGTAATTATTAATGTTTTTTTTAAAAAAAAAATATATATTTAGTCCACACATGATGTGAAAGTCTAAAGCAGAGAAACTAACAATTTTTTTTTATTTTTAATATTTGAATATTCAGTATGACAATCTTTGGTAGTTGGTCTGACTCAAAGGAATCAGTGCTTCCTATTTATCACAAGCTCATCAATGCTGGACTCAAGATTTGGGTTTACAGGTACTTATATTACTTCTTCCGTCTCAATTTATGTGCCGTGTTTTAACTAAATACGAAATTAAATGTAGAAAAACTTTGTATTGTTCCAAAATTACCCTTAAAAGGAGTATATTTTTATAGACTTTTTGTCAAATAAGTGGAACCCAACATGAATAAAATATTGACAGTGTCATAAAATATTTATTATATGATAATTTTTTTGAGATAAACTAAAAAGATAAGTCAGTCATATAAATTGGGACAAATTGAGTAGTATTCCTTAACACAATTATATCACTTTTTTCTCTTCTTGAACCCGCCCCCCCAAACCACCCACCCACACACACAACAAAAAAAAAAAGGCCCACTTTTCCTCTTGTCATATTTTACACATTATTTTTAATTTTGGGACCTAAACTAAGTAATTGGTGCTCCTTTAGAAAATGTAAAATGTGGCTAATTATTATTAAGAATAATATTGTGGTCTAATTATACTTCATCATCCTATTTAATTTGGTCTGCTTAGTGGAGACACTGATGGAAGAGTTCCTGTTTTATCAACAAGATATAGTTTAAGTGCCCTTGGTCTGCCAATTACAACTAAATGGAGACCATGGTACCACCAAAAACAGGTACCAAATTTAAATCTTGTGATTTGGTATCGTTGTTACTCTCTTCTACTTAATATTATGTAACGCGGATATTATTTTTATCGTTATTATTATTATTATGAATTAGGTAGGAGGATGGGTTGAAGAGTACAAGGGGTTGACATTTGCAACATTTAGAGGAGCAGGACATGCTGTACCTACTTTCAAGCCTAGTGAATCACTTGCATTCTTCACTTCTTTCATTAACGGACAATCTCTTCCTTTCCAACGTATCTAATTAAGGATACGTGGAAACACTGTTGATCTGTCTGATGGGATGGTGCGGTAAAAGAAATATTAAGGGGGGAGTTTTTTTTAAACTTTATTCTATCTACGATATAATGAGACTTTTGCTCTAATTAAGGCACTAGATATATATTAATTTCCCTTTTTTACCCTTCAAATAGAAGGAGGGGATTGATAATCCACCTTTCTCCAAAGCAATTTAAGGAGAATTTGGTTTTTGAATAATGTAATGTTTTTCTCATAAATACTATCGAGTATATAATAGGATATTTTGTGGCTTATTAAACTCTTTCCCGGTTTATTTTTATTATTAGCTCACTTTTCTCACCGAAAATAAATTAAAATAGGAGATAATTCAGTACACAAAGCAATTTTAGTTAGGATTCGATTTGTATGCACGTGAATAAAGTGTATATTGCTATATTTTAATAGAAGAACGATTCTACATTTTCAAAAAAAATAAATGAAATCTCACTATATTTTACAAAAACGGAAGTTTTCCTTTAATTTCTTAATCAGGTTGTTGGACCATGACAGCTAGTCCAATCCTTAGTGGGCCGGAAGAGCCCATTAGAAATTATTAACTGAGTCTATTTGAATTTTTAAAAACTAAGGTTAAGTATATCCTAAACCTTCTAAGTACCCTTTTATCGTTATGTAGGACATAATAAGACTCTAAAGCTATAGTTTTGATAATTACGCTCTATAACTCGTTTGCTATGGAGGCTGCGGTTTGTATATTTCTGTCCATTTGTATATTTCGTATGCGAATATATAAATTCTGTATTTATACATTTAGGAATTTTACAGAACTCCGTTTGTATATTTCGTTTGCCAATATACAAAGAGGGTAACTTATTATGTTTTTTTTCATAAATCGTATACAAATAGCTTGGGTAAACATATACAAAATTCTGGATTTATACAATCAGAAATAGAATTATACAAATTCTAGTTATACAAATCAGGCGAATAGCAAGAATTGGAGAAACTGTAGCCACGAATTATAATTTTCTTAAACTATAGCTATAATACCTAATATAAGCTAAATATTTGTTATTCTGCATAATTTTTTCCTTTATTAGATCCAATATAAAACAACGTTTAATATTATTTTTTCTTTAGCCCTTCAGCTTGTCAATAAGTCGTCAACATGAAATATTATATTATTTGCCCAATTAGACACACCAACAATTATTGGGTGCGGCCAATGGGCATAGTCAAATTTCAAACTTTATGAGTCGTAAATTATTTAGAATATCAACATTAGATTTAAATACTCAAGTTTTGAATATCGCACTTGTTTAGTGGATTTTTGACTATGTGCGCACTAAAAAATACATATTTAATAATAATTAAGCTATTACTGCTAAACTTCATTTCTAATGTGTCCCAAAAGAGAGGGATATATAGAAATTTCAAATAGACCAAGTCACAATTTTTTTGGCCTCAGCACACCAGGCTGACTGACCTCTTCTTCTTCTCTTTTTTTTTTTTCCAAAAAAGGAAAGTAAAGTACCAAGAATTGAAGAACAACATAAGACGAAATGACACAAATTTTAAATTTTAAAAAATTAAAAGGGAATATATTATGATTTTTATCATCCAAAAAAGGACAAAATAAAATTAAGACTATTTAAGTCCGGCGGTGAAATGGTGATTATGGCCCAAATAAAGAATTAATGTCGGCTAATGTTTCTTCGGAAGATTAATAATGATCATGTCCTGTCGACTTTCGGCCTATTTTAAATTAAAAGGGAAAATTAACTTAAATAATCGTTTATCTAATTAAATTAAATAAAAGATTATTGATATCATGTAACTATGTATAATTGTGGGTAGTTTATATATTATGGTTAGTAATTAGTAAAAATAATATTCTATATGTCCTAATTTATATGACTTACTTTCTTTTTAGTCCGTCCCAAAAAAGAATGACACATTTTATGTTAAACAATAATTTAACTTTAAAATGTTAATGATTTATAGCCACACAAATTTCTATTATTCAGTTTAGACCACAAATTTTAAAAGTGTTCCTTTCTTTTTTAAACTCCGTTGCAGAGTCAAAGTAATTCGTGTAAAGATTTCTTTACAAAATATAATATTGTCAATGGAAGAGTTAAATAGTAAACTTTTTATAACTATAATTTTTTTTAAACATTTTCAAAAAATATATATGAAAATAACATTTTATAGTTTGCCTTTCAATGCAATAGTCATTCATTAGGTAAAATTTATATTAAAAAAGTGTGCACGTAAATTTAAATTAATTTAAACCTTTTTTTCAATTGTGACAAAAGGTCTAAGCTTTATATTAATTTTTGATACATTTTAAGAGTATTTAACAATGTGAAATATTTGTGTAGATTTTTTTCTCTAATTGAGAACTTATCCAAATAAAATCATTATTTATTACATGCGTTTGTCAGTATATGCTCATTGTGATATTATTACTCACAAAATTCAATCAATTAATAAAGTATGTGTCATAAAATTATAAGTAAAAAATAAAAGCATCTAATTGTATTCCTTATACCATACTTAATAATTATATAAAAAGTATAATAAATTAGCAATTCTTCTCGTACAAAAGTGAGTTGCTCTCTTATTAATATTGAGTAAAATTTCTTAGTTTATACAAAATTCATTAAATATTTATGATGATTAAAAATGAGCACAAAGAAAGTTTGAAAAGTCTTATCATAAGTATCCAATAAATGACTTGTCCTATTTTGTCCAATTCAAAAAAAAAAAAAAATATTACCACAACAATATCAAATAAGTCAACCTCAAAGTACAAAAACATAGCATACCTAATTTACAGTAAAATCAAAATTTAGTCATCTTCGCATGGTCAAACGCCTACTAAAAAAGAGAAAAGTGAGTGAAATATTCAAGAATCATCAATGCATTATATTACATTGATTTGATTGATTACATAGACTACAAAAAAGTCTAAAAACTTTCACATTACATGACAAATTATTATTAAAGAAAAAGAAGAAGAATGAATATTGAATGTGTTAGCTAGGAACAAGTCCTTTGAGTCTTCCTAATTAAAGGACTTCTGTTAAGAAAAGAATTGAACTAATTAATAAACAAATGAATGTGAATTTATTAGAATTTTATTTTATTTCACCCCTCGGATCCTTAGGTGGCTCGAAGGTGTTTACTATCTGAACAATTCCTTCTATCCCGAATTTATTGTATTATATATCTTTTTTACTTGGTCAATAGTTGTGCAAAAGTTGTTGTCGACGAATATATTTTTTTCTATTGATGAACTTCTCTCTTTCTACCTCGTACAAGTTTTTCATTATTGCATCTGAAGCTTTTACCAAAAATTCTGACCAATCCCTTCAAAAAACAACATTATATAACCATGTTAGATTATAATAATTATAACATTGAAGTATAATAAAGTTTTAATGTTCCGTATAATTTGGTTATCCATTTATACTATTTTTCTATAATAACAAAGTCATAATAAGCTATGTCACACGTATTTCAATAAATATTTTTTAAAAAGTTCATATTTTCAAATATGCTCTTACAATAATGGTGTCAAAGTCAATAGTTGCACTTAAGAATGTAGCCTATTTGGTTAATAAAGCAGAAAGAAAATCATCAAAGATCAGAGTTCAAATCTCAACGGAAGATTATTATTTTTCGAAAAAACATAAATTAAAATTGGTAATTTAGTTTTTTCATTTGTTTAAGCACCAGTTGTGAAAGATAGCAGGTAATTTGATAGTCTAGGTGTGTCACCATTATTTAAATTGTGCAAAAGGAAACTGTGACACTGCGCAAATATAGTACTCGTTCTGTCTGAATTTATATGATAGTGTTGGATTGCTCTTTGAAATTTGAGATCTATATGACAAGTCATAAAAACATTTGTTTAGCTTTAAATCATCTCATTAACAGCAAAAAAAAAAAATTAACGTTAAATTGTTTGTAAATAAGGAAGTATGTATTTGTAACAAATTAAAAAGATGAAAAGTATGACACGTAAATTAAGACGAAACTCACCCTTTTAAGGTATCAAATGTGAGTCCAACGGTGTATTTTGCCTCCTCAAGAGCCAAGTTAAATTTCTCCAAATCCTTATTAGGAAAATTAAGATTCAAATCCTTAACAGCAAGCTCAGAAGGCTTAACATCACAAAAAACAGGTATAATCCTCTTTTTCGATTCCATCATTAGAGACAACTCATGTAAACAAAAATACGAATCACAATATTGAGGTGAAAAAATAGCCACCCCAATTTTGCAATGGCGAATCGCGGGGTCGATTTTATCGAACAATTTATCCCCGGGCTTCATGTTCTTGCTATCCAAGAACGGTCGAAGCCCGAGATTATTCTTAATATGTTCGTACAACAACCCCGCGACATTTCGCTTCGTGTCGATTCCCCTATGGTTTATAAAAACATCGCACGGTGCGCGATATTTATTCACCGGTTCGAGTTGTTTCCCGAGCCGGAGAATTTGGTTACATACATTTTTGGCTGAAGATGAAGAAGAAAAAGATGATATTGAACGTTGCATGGCCCTATCAAGAAGTTATTAAAATGACGTTTTTGATTTTTGTGTATTGAATGAGTATATGATATATGACCTATTCTCATATAGGCTATTTATAGTAATTCATATTTTAAAATATGTAATTTAAATTCTTATGTTTGATCATTAATTTCCTAGGGTCTTGGCTACTTTTCTACTATTGAGATTGGAACTCAAGAAAATATTAGTATTTGCTTTGACACTTGACAAGAAGAAAGAATAAGATTTTGACTCTCAAGGGTTTGTGGAGAATTTAATCCTTCAAACACGCTTTTAAGGAGTATTTTAATTTTTAAGTACCCTTTATACATATAATAAATATATACCACCTTTTTTGAGTTTGGATAATAATATGAATTTTTGAATTTTCTTCATAAAAAGAGTTATTTAATTTTCTTTGTAAGAGTATTTAGAGTTACACATCTATATGTATTAATAATAAAAGATGTATATTGATTACTATATATCATAAAAAAAATTATCTCAAATTATAATGATCTGTTAATTGACGTTTAAAGTTGATCGGATCTAAGACAATTCATGAAGTATGGATTATTAATTTATTATGGGTAGATATTCGATAGAGTGCGTAATTATAAATAGGGTTATGATCCAAATAATAGAGCACGTACTAAAAAAAAGTTAAAAAAATGATGGAAAAAATGAATGTTTGCGTAGGTTTTTACTGATTTTCTTTTTGAAAAAAATAACATAAATTGACGGACGTCCATTGATTATTTTCGAAAAATATGTGAAAGCTATTTTAAAAAATTAAAAATTATGAAAAAAAACTACGGTAAACATCTCATCATCCGATATAGTCCAGTTCATCCATTATTTTCCGATATAGTCCAGTTCATCCATCGATTTTGGCCCTCATTTTTTTTTTTAAGTAGTAGAGGTAAACATCTCATCATCCGAAAAGCTAGATTGACTCCACATATACTTTTGTGTTCCACTTCATTGCTTTTATTTTACTTGGTCTCTACGGTAAAAATAGATTTTTCATTTTATTTGAACATTTCAGCGAAAACTTATTACTATCCTTCTTTCTCATATATACTATCCTTAGTAGTAGTATCATATTTAGAATTTCAAATATCGTTAATAAGATTAGTTTAGTAAAATACATCTTTAATTTAAATTTTTTTAAAGATCATGTCCAATCAACAATTATCAAATAATATAAAACACTAGCCAAAAATAGTAATTTGACATGATAGATCTGGGAAAAAATGAGTGAATTTCATCTTAAATATTTTTATTCTAATTCCAACATTCTTTAATTTCCATGATATTATCTGTTTTTGGATTCATGAATCCATTTAGAGAGGAGATTAGTCAAAAGTTGGAAATTACCAATTTTTCTAACATCAGATCGATCGTCTCCAAATTTAAGTTGAAGTCCGATAAATAAGACTATTCAATATATATTATATAAATGAGCAGCCAATATTTTACTACAATAATCTGTCTTATAATTAACACTCCATATATAATACCTTCTACATATCTTATAACCCGTTACATTTAATTAACTCATCAATTAGACCTCGAATATCGTTAATTAATCTTCTTCTTAATTAATTATAAAGAATTTTCAAAACCTTATTAAAGGATAATACTCTTCTCAATTAGTTTGATCATGTCTTATGTAAATGTCTAGGCAATATTGTGGACATCAAAATTTTATGAGACTTTACAAGATGTGTTTAATTTCAGTTGAACTCTATAAGACGAGTTCAATTTCAATTAGGCTTCTCGAAGGCTGCTCCAGCTTATTCATCCCTATATAAAGGGTATTATATTCTCTTGAAAAGTCATCCAAAAATATCTCATAATTTTTTGGATATTCACAAAGATACATGAAGACATCATAAAGTGATCTCAAATATCTCTTAAACTCTTTAGATAATCAAAATATTCAAGAAGATATATAGATCAAGTCTTAATCATCCTAGTTCGAGAAATACGCCACTACGGTCCTCGAATCACGGAGAAATCAAGTGAGGAACGAAATTGTACCTGCACTACTATTAATAAAATATTCTTATCTTTTTGTGATTGTAATTTATTTTCTGTTTGTTGCAAACAGATGTACCAGAAGGAATTGAATGTTTTTTTAAGTAACTTTGAATGTGAATATAGAACAAGAAGTTGTTTTCATGCTTCTTGTACAAGTACACAAAATTGAACTTACACGAATGGATGTTAATAGAAAATAGTACGATGTTTGATCTAAATTCAGTAATGGAAAAACGTGGCAAATTGACTGTTCTATTCATAATATAATATAATTCACAACAAAATTAACTTAGCTTGTTGGACAAACAACTAATGTGTGACCCTTCAATGCTTCTCTAATTCATATTATGTGGTTCCGTTCAAATTTCTAAATTTAAACGAGTTATTCTTTTACTATAATTTTCTTATATGTTTTAAAAATATTTTAAATTATTAATTATAGTGAATTATTTACTTCTTACGTAGTTTTCAAATATAGAAAATTTATTTTCAAAAATTTAAAGATTCTGTATATATCTAAATCCACAATAAATAAAAAATTAAGAAATCCAAAAATATGAACTATAACACATAAATGAGACGAAGAGTTAAATATATTGGAATAATACACATATATATATATTCATTTGCACTTTTGTCTCTATTTTGTGTTGTTCCTTAAAAAAAAATTCCTCCAAACAAAGTAACTTTTTTTGAGTCATAAATTTATATTTTAACATAATAATATTCCAACAAGTTATGTTCCACGCCTTTTAAAATTGTGTCTCATCAGACATAAATTCAATTATTAATGATAAAAATTAAGAGAAAATTTCAGAAATAGAATAATAAGGCTCTATAGCTATAGTTTCATTAGTTGTGCTCCATAGTTATAGTTCGTTTTGCTATGGAGGTTGTGATTTGTATATTTTGCTTGCCCGTTTGTAAATTTCGCTTGCTAATATACAAACAGGGTAAGTATATACAAATTTTGTATTTATACATTTAGGAATTTTTCAAAATTTGTTTGTATAGTTTACTTGCCAATATACAAACATGGTAATTTATCATGAATTTTTCATAAATCATATACAAATAGTTAGGGTAAGCATATACAAATTCTGAATTTATACAGTCAGAAACCGAATTATACAAATTCTGATGGACCGAATTATACAAATTTTGGATTTATACAATTAGAAAACTGAATAGAAACTTTTTGCAAAACTGATAACCATGAATTGAAAATAATCGAAATTATAACTATATTACATAATATATTTTAGATATTTGTCATTTCGCATTATTTTCCCAAAAAATGTCCTTATTTGGGCTGTCTGAGGAAGCCCAAATTGACTTGGTCAAAAGAAGTCAAATATGCATGAGGCAGATTTATTATATTATGTGCGCCATTCAAAATTTAGACGTTTCTACTATAGCCTAAAAATGATGCATATGACTGAAAACCATACACTAAAAGTATTAAATATGCACCAAATATTTAACAAAATAGTATAGTATTTCTTTTGTTATTTAGTCTTCATTCTTAATTATCAACAGTGGAAGACCAGGAAAGCCAGCTTATAGTAAAGGCACTCAATTATTCAAAAAATCTATTAAAATATTTTATGTAATTCAAAGTTTATTTACTTATGTCATAGACATACTTGGGCTTAGACTTGCACTAGGATTTGGGCTTGTAAAATTAAAGATATATTTACTTTATAGTCCCATAGACCAAAAAATTATTCAAAAATGTTTCTCTCGTTTCAATTTGTTTGTCATATTTTGACTTGGTACGAATTGAATACAGATATGTTAAATGTACCAAAATGTCATTTAATCTTGTGGTCTTAAACATGTCATTTGGAAAATTGAAATTAGAGAGTACATTTTGTTCAAATGGGAAATAAATATTCTTTTTAAATAGACCAAAAAAAAAGTAGGTCAAACAAATTGAAATGGAGGAATTTTACTTATTTTCTAAAAAATATTTCTACTTCTTATTTTATTTAGGAATTTTTTTAACAGAATAGCCGGTGGCTAGGTATGTACGTCGTATTCCATGTGGACATATTATATCATTATTGTGTATTTAAATAGAGATGAATTCAAAAATTGAATCTTATAAGTTTATATAACTATCTTAAATTAGAATAAGTAATAATTGAATTCACAATTAAATATTTTATAATTATTTTACTACATATGGTACATGTTACACAATTACCTTATCAGTTTTTAATTTCATTTTTTATTACGAAATGATTGCCGGTAACTATTTATTACTTAGATGGAGGTTATTGTGTAAATATTATTTTATATTGTTTGGGCATATAAATTAACAACTTTTTTAAAATGTAGCAAAATGAAAAAAGAATATATATTCTCAAGAATAATGACAAAAAAACCCCAGCTAGCTCAATTATCAATACAAGTATACCACACAAAACTGTAAACTTGACTTCCACCAACCTTTGCCCCACCCCTCCACTCACAAAATGGGAAATTTATATTTAAAATAAACAATAAATTAAACATTTATGACTTCACATTATTTTAATATATATAAATTAAAAAGAAAAATATACCACGTAAATTAAAGTATATTATATTAAATAGAGGGAGAGTGTGTGTGTCTGTAATAATCAATCAACAAGCTAGGTAGCAGATCAAACACTACTAGAAATTATGAAATTAATCAATTATTTCCAGTTACTTAGTAGCTAAATATTTTTTTTTTTAAATAATGCATAGCTAGATTAAATTAGCATGAATTTTTACTGTGTTTAGTGAGAGAAATTTGTTCGTGGCTAATTTTTTTTCTTCTAACAATGGAACCCCACAATACTAATCATAATATATAGTACATGTTGGTTACCCTATTATGCTATTTGTGCCAAAAGCTAGCTACCAAATGAAATTATTTTTGTATTTATTAGTTTTTATTTTTCTTTAATTGGTAATGATTTAACTAAATGTCACTACCCTTGCAAGGTGCTAAAGCATATACTCCATATATTAGCTGTATCATGGCTGTCTTGAATTACGGCTAAATGATTTAGGTCTTGAATTTTTATAGCCTTGTGTATTGTAATAAATAATGTGAAAATGATGGATTTTGCCTTTTACTATATTAATATTATAGTTGGGTGTTTTGATGAGAATCCTACTTTTAGTAATTAATAATCAAATAATAAACCTCTTTACCTTCATTGTCTTTTGATTTTCTAACCTTTTTTGGTCCTATCTAATTATGATTGACAAAAATAAGTTATATTTTCAATTTCAACTTTTTGTATAATAATCATTAATATCTTTTGATAATTACTGGAATTTCAAAATTAATTCATGAAGTTCATACTTTCACAATTTAAATGTAAAATTTCACGAGCGGATACAAAATTTGATGTGTTCTTTCGTATTTTAAATAGCGATATTTTTGTCCAAATTTTATTTTCATATTAAAAAGTAATCAACTTATTCACTCAATAATTGTATAACACATTAGCTAAAACTTTATTAGCATTCCAAATACTCAAAAATAAATAAGGTGCTTATTTGAACCACACCCTAATTAAGTAGAGTAAGAAAATAGATACTTCCTCCATCCAACAAGAGTTATCCATTATACTAAAAATAGTTGTCCAACAATATTTGTCCAGTTTAGAAAATCAAGAGATAATTTATCTTTTGTATCTATTTTACCCTTGTTATTAAATACTACCATTTATCATCTAACACATTTCTCATAGCATTAAATTTAATAAAGTCAAAGAGTAAAATAGTAATATTGACCCTATTATTTATTATTTCTTAAGGGGTGTGTCAAGTCAATAGTAGACAACTATTATTGGACAGAGGGAATAATATATACATGTAGTAGTTAAGTGTTTCTCTTGCATGCCTATTTTTATTTAGACAAAAGAGTTGACGATCGAAGTAGATATTTTTATACTACTAAGATTAATGTCAACTCTTGTAGATCACTATGTTAGACTATATTATATAATATTTATTTCTACACATTAATATGGAATGATCCCCATCTGCAATCTTGGATAGTACACTTTGTCACTCAAACATTCAGAGAAAAAAGAAAAAAAAAGTTTGTTTGAGGAATCATGCAGGAGTTGTCATCAACTATAGCTTGCTTATTCCTACCTTTGATCAGAAGCAAACCACTGTGCCCACCCTCTTTTTATAATCACAAGTCACAACTTACGACTATTAGAAAAGAATTTCATTGTGTAAGTGAGGATGTCATTCATCATAGTCTGAACTTGAAATCTTTCCTAGGCTTATCTCGTCAATTGACATTTCGATAGATAGTCGGCGTTTTTAGTCATAGGCTATCGCCCATTCCTGATAGGCGCAATTCTGCCCGTTCCCTATTCCATGTGCCTAGTTATATAATAGAAATCAACTTTTACATGTAAATCTAAAAGAGAGGTAGAACCTTAGAAAAATGAGGAAAAGCCATGACCAGAAAAATTGTGTGAAATAAGTAAAATCTACGTACAATTTATTTTTCTCAGACCTTATATGTGATAAGATCACATCAATATGTTATTGTTATTGTACATGGCAAGTTGACTCGTGTATTATTCAACTCACTAATTTTTCTTTCTTGATATAAGAGTTGAAGGGATTACAACATATAATTAAGGGAAATTTACATATTTGGTGCACGGCAAAAAATATTTACAACCCTTAATCAAAATATATATAATATATTTGCTTGCTATTTTGGTTAATTTTCTTATATTGAACCCTAATATTTAGTCCATTTGTCCTGAATTATTTATTAATTTTCACTTCTCGAGATTGTAAGAATTGATCAATATTTTAAAATATACTTTTTAATCTTATTGACAGAAGAAAAATTGCAACTTCTAGTTTTTTTCTTATACAATTTTTAAATATTGAGTTTAATCTAACTCAATTTAATTTCGAAGATTAACCAAATTGACTCTTGAAAAAGGAAATAATGACACTAATTTTGATACGGAGAGGATACATGTGACAACAACTTTATGCTACTAATAACTAACAAAAGGTTATTATATGGTGTCCGAACCAGCTTTGAAATTTGAATAATTCAAATTCATGTCGAAAAACTTTATTTTTGGGATTAAGCGTTCTTTATCAAAAAAGTTTCATACTCGATGCTTAAACTCGAAACGTATAAACTAGTATTTACCATTTTACTCCTACGAAGGTGGTAAAAGTTTTTTTTATATATGATCGTCCATGTGGAGAAGTTAAACTTTAAAGTTCAATATTTGCCTTTCACAAGAATATAATTAACAAAAGTGAATTAATGAGTGATCGAGTATAATCCACCCACTAATTAGAATATAATTAAATTAAAATAATCGCACTCCGACACCATCAGTCCATTTTCTCATCAATTAAGTGAGGTTAAATAAGACGTAGACCTCCCAACTAATCCAAAATTAATTATATCTTTTCCAACTCATCTACATGTATATACTACCTACTATTAATTATTTCTAAAAAGTAAGATTAAAAATTATGATAATATGATGATTATAAAGTCAAAGATCTCAATTCTGGTCCCATTACAAGGAAAACCATTCTTTTCAAAATACTTTAAAGCAACCACAGACAACTTATTTTCATGCATGAAAAATATATAAAATCATAATTAACAAGAGAAAAGTTAATGAAACAATTAAAAAAGAAAACAAGATTATTCACTCCTGAAAAAAAAAATAACACTTTTTAATATTTATATACCATTTTATATATACACTATTTCACTTTTAATCTGTCATAAAAATATTATATTTTTCATATTTATAAATAATTTATCATTTTACCGTGAATAAGATTACTTATACTCACAACTATTATACTTTATATTCGATTAAATATTGTCACATAAATTAATAGACGATAAGAAAGTATTTTAATACCAACTTTAAATACAAAATGTTGCTCATAATAGTATCTTTGACATAAAGTATATATACTCATCATATATATTAAATTTTGAAAAGACAAAATGAAAAACTGTCGGTTCACCTAAAAAAAAAAATCTTAAAATTTACATCTTTTTTCAAGAGGTTCTATAGATTTTTCTTAAAAAATAATTTCATAAAAGAAAGAGTGAAGACAAAGAGATAATGGGTACTTGGAATAAAAATGAAATAATTGAAGGGGGAAAATGTGGGCCCCACTCCCATATTGTCAAAAAAATAAAAATGCTTATAACCTATAGTTCACAAGCTCAAAAAAAAATCTATCCATGTGCAATTCTTGCCATTGCTTCATCATTTCTTGCTGGCAATTTTTCTTCCATTTACAGTTCAACAAAAAGATTTCTCAAATGTCACGTTCTTGAACATGTCTTTGTTCTTTACAACCATTTCTTTTGCTATTTGAGTTTCATTTTTTCACCCATTTTCCCCCCTTTCTCCACTAAGCTTGCTTTAGTTAAACATGGATTCCAAGACCCTTCTTGATTATGCACTGTTTCAACTCACCCCAACTAGAACAAGGTTGGTTTTAACTTTTAACCTCTCCTTGGGTAACTGTTTTTTTAGCTTTGTATTGTTATGGAAACTGATAAAGATTTGATTTTTTTGTGTTTTTGGTTTGTGGGTATGGAAAAAGATGTGATCTTGTGGTGTTTTCTGGGGGTAAAAATGAGAAATTGGCATCTGGGTTGGTGGAACCATTCATTTCTCACTTGAAATTTGCTAAAGATCAGATTCCAAAAGGTGGGTATTCAATCACTATGAGGCCACCTTCAACTCATGCCTACTGGTTCACCAAAGCCACATTCCTAAGGTATAATTTTTATTTGATCTTTGAAAAGTTTCAAGCTTTTAGTAATTTTGTCATTGTTCATTAGTACCAACATGTTACTTGAATCATGTGGTACTTCTTGAATTGCTGAAAGTTTCTTGCAGATGATCTTGTTGGTATACCTTTGGATAATTGGTCATAAAGCATCACTAGATTGTGATTATGGGTTAAAAAAGTAGACTAAATGTATATGGACTTTTTGCTAATAACTTCACTTATCCAGATATAATTACTCATTGGACTTTTTGGAGACAGGGTAGTGTTGTTTTAGCATACTCATTCCAATATTCTTTTGCATATTGGAAGCTATACTCTAGTTGCAAACTGTTAGTAACTGAATGCTAAAGAATGAATTCTTGTTGGATCTAGCATAAATGTGAAGCTGATGCAATGGAAGACTCAATTTTATTTACTTGTGCTTTCTTTGTGTTTGTGGCAGATTTGTACGCTTTGTTAGTACACCTGAAATTCTTGAGAGGTTTATGCGATTGGAACGAGAGATCTCACAGATCGAGAGTTCCATTCAATCCAATGAATGCTCCAATGGCAATTCAGAGGAAGGTATGTTCAAGACATCAAATTAGATATGCATGGTTCATTAGATTCAATTCTAGATTTCTTCTTTTTATGATAACTAACATTTGTAGTTTTGTACCTTTCTCGGTAGAGTTCATAACGTATTCAGATTTGGGGCTAATGTACATTTGTTGCTTGACTTGCAGGAAGCTCACCAGCTAATAGTGAGAGCACCAGGAAATCAAACGATTCGTTCAAGGTATTTTACTTGATCACAGTTATATTTTTGGCTAGTGATTTCCATTTAGTCTAGTAGCTCATTATAAAATTTCACTTTGATTGGTTTTTCTAGGCAAAATCTGAAGTTGAAGAAGTTAATAATGCTGCACCTAAAGAAAACTCCAAGTAAGTTATCTTCCCTTGGAAGCAACAGTGAATTGTCAATGCATCTCCACCAGAGAGTCTTACTGAGTTATTTGTTTTTTATCATTTCAGGATTCACCTTCAGCGCCACCTGGATACCCGAAAGGCATTACTTAGGAAAGAACAGGCCATGGCTTATGCGCGTGCAACAGTTGCAGGCTTTGAGATAGACCAATTGGATGATCTCATACAGTTTGCTAATTCTTTTGGTGCCTTACGTCTTAGGTATGATACAGTATAGTGTCTTCATCATAACCTACGTTTTGTAGCTTAGGTATATAGGATAAGGAAAAACAACTGGTGTAAATTGGATCACCAATGTTTGTCTTTGACTACTTTAGTTGGAAGAAACATTTATGGCAGGTTCCAATTATCATTGTGAATCTTTGTTTCCATTCTGGTGCATAACAGAAAACCGAGTCTGGAGGACATCTGCTGTCTAACAACCAAAGAAATCATCACACATTGTTATGTTTATCCTTGTTTTAATATGTGTGTTACTCTTCTATTTGCTGTAAGGTAAAATGTAAAATTGTCCATTTTATATTGATTTTCAAAGGAAGCCTTTCCTACATATGGAACTAGAGAACCCCTAGGTGTAGCTTTTGACGATGATATAATAACAAGCTTCTACGTCTTTCACTGTATACATAATACTATATGGGAGGATGTCAAAATTGAGTCAACTGTTATAGTTCCATTTTTTTGTAACTTCAATTTGTGTGATCTTATCTTTCTTGTAGGGATGCATGTGTAGATTTCAAGGAACTTTACAAACAAAAGCACACGGATGGACAATGGATGGATGAGGTAGCTGCAATGAAGGCATGTACACCAATGGATCTATCGTACTTGGGAAATCAAGGTGTTATTCTTGCATATGACAATAATGGCTCTTTGGATAGTTCTGACTCGAAGGAATCAACAAATTCAAATGGTGTCAAAGGTATCCTATTTGTTCTTTCCTAACATTAATTTATTCTACTAGATTTAAGTTTAGGTGGTACCACATGTTTATCTCAGACAAAATATAAAAGGGAAACTTTTTCCTTAATGATTGTAATTTTAATTGATTAGTTCCCATCTGTGCCCGTAGATTGACTTCATAGTAGAAGAATCATATGAACTATATTAGGTAGTGTAATACATACCGATGACTAATGATCAAGAAAAAATTATGTACCAATGTATGTGCATATAAATGTATGTCTACAGCATAGACTCAACTTTTTCTTTTTGTAACGTCAACTGCTATATGCGCAGATGAGAATCTTCCTGCATCAGATCCATCAGCAAAAGTTCAGATGCAAATGCCATGGCAGAACCAAATTCCTCCGTATATGTACAACTTTCATGGCCCACCTCAACAGATGCCTTTTGCTGGCATGCATCCTTTACAATATTATCCAGCACATATGCAGTGGCCACAAAATGTAAATGGCTCCACAAATGGTTCTGTTAGGGACTCTCACAAACGGTCAAAGAAGAAGGAGAAATCCAAAGAACATGACAGTTCAGAAGATGATGAACAGATTGAGTCGAGTGCCTCTGATTCTGGAACTGACTCAGATGAAGTTAGGAAGCATGAGAAAAAGCATTCTTCAAGGGAGAACTCACATGCTAAAAAGCACAAGAAAAAATCCTCAAAAACAGTTGTAATCCGCAACATCAATTATATCACTTCCAATAGAAAGAATGAGGAAAATGATGGATCTTCTATTGATTCATCTTCAGCTGAATCTCATTTACTCGATGAAGATTCTATCAAAGAGCAGGTAGATGATGCTGTTGCAATACTGGAGAAACGTCGCAACTCAAAAGGACATAGGAACAAGAATAGAGGACATCAGAATCTTGATGTAGAGAATGAATCAAATGGCTATGGCAACACGGACCTAAATGAGGGCATGTCACCAAAGTTATCTGAGAAAGCAAAAGGAAATAAGGCTTGGGATGCATTCCAGAATATTCTGATGAGTCGTGAGGAGTCAAGTATGAATGGGGCAAGTGACCAGCTACCTTTGGACTTCCAGGATGAAGGCTATGGGATCAAGAATTCTGGTGAGAAGGTCAGAAGAGACCATCTGACACCTGATGATTCTCTTCTCATGAGCAAAAATCATGAAGAAAATGGCACAAAGGTTAACATGGTAGATTTTGCCAATGGTGAGGATATGAGGCCAAGTTTGAAGAAAGGAGTTTCTGAAGATGTGCATCTTCTATTTTCGCACAAAGAACCATCAGGAGGCAATACATTGGGAACTCCATCTGATTTTGGTTCTGAATCCTCTGCTATTAGAAATAGTAATGGGGAAGATTGGTTTGTTGTCAACCACTCCGGCAGTTCAGAAACTCAAGAGGCTAGGCGAATAATATTTGACAATGACAGTAGCATGTCAACTCAGAAAAGTTCCTCTCAAGTCGAAAGTGAAAGAGCTGCTCCTATTGATGATTCTTTCATGGTACAGTCTCGACCATCTTTTGATGATCATTATGGCTCTCAGTGGAAAACAGACATTGGCATGGACGCAGATTTGGTTGCTGCAGCAAATGCTGAAAATGGTGATCAAGTTGCATCAAAAACCAAGCTTAGTACATCTGGGACCATTCAACCTGATGACCTCTGTGTGGTGTTTGCAAGAGAACCTAGTTTGGATCCTCTTGAGGCATCTTGGCAACCAGAACTGGATTTTCAGATTGAAGCTTCTTTCATTCAAGTTGATAAAAAATCTCCTGCAGTTGAGGCAAAACCACCTCCTACTGAAGAAAATGTTCCTGTGAAAGGTAAAAGCACAACTAAGAAGGACGGTCTTGCAAAGACCGGGAAAGATGCAAGGTCTAAAGTCTCCCCGGGATCTCTGTCAAGGAGCAGGATTGATGCTTTAGCAAAGAGCAAGAAGATGTCTCCTCCTCCTAACAAGCTGACAACCCAGAAGAGCAAATTAGATCGGGTACGACAATAACCACTAACCTCATTTTTCCGTTGTTTTTGCCTCCATTATTTTGTCTTTCTTATAAATCATACTTCCTCATTGTTTATATAGGACGAAGAAATGCGCAAGAGAATGGAAGAATTAGTGATCGAGAGGCAAAAGAGGATTGCAGAAAGAAGTGCAGCTAAGGGTTCGTCCCCAGCATCTTCCAAGAAAGGGCCAGCAGGAAGTAAAACAGCTTCAAAGATATCACCTTCATCCAAAGTTCACACATTTCCAGTGCAGGTCAAGCATTAAGGAGAACTCCATCGAGGAAAAGTATGATCCGACCTTAAAATATTTGATTGTTTTGCCGCGAACATGGAACATCCACAACTCGCTGCTTTGTGCACATTGGATTATCCACAAATATATCTTGGAGAAATAAAATATTTTCGATGAAAATTATAGATTCTTTCTTTACTAGGACAGCTCTGCTTGCTGGTTTGATGCAAGTTATTCCTTCTCATTTATTTAGACATTCATGTCCCATCATAAGGTTTTGCCAGTATAGTTGATTGAGGCTTTATTATTATTTGTATACTGCTATTTGTTCATATGTTGTGTAAAGTTATTTGTAAATCTATCTGTGAGTTAAAACTTCTAATACCAAATCTTGTTTCTTTTTGCTGGATAAGTGAAGATAGGATTTGGTACTATGAACATCTGTCTTCCCATATTAATTCTTGATTCACATAAGTTTTGTATAATCCTCACATTTTACCAGCTCTGTTAAATCAGTCACTTTTACTGTTGTTATCTACTCCTATATGTTCTTTACTTTCTTCTTTTTGTATATTAGATATATCAGTGGCAGATCCAACCATGAGTTCAAGGTTTCAGCAGAATCAGTGCTTTGAATCGAACGGTTAACCCTATGTATATGTGTAGAAAACAAGTATAGACAGATATAGATTATACATTTCAGAACTCGCTCTGTCAGATAATTCATATAGTCAATAATAAGTTTGTGGAAGCCTAGGAGCGGCTTTTTATCCTATGCTCACACAAAGAGTAGCGGACCTTGTCATCAATACAAAAAAAAAAAAAAAAAGTTTGTGGAAGCCAATTCTTTGACAGGAGGATATATGAAAGGGACAGCTGAAATCACAGGATTTGTCAAAGATTCCAACATCTATCTGTACAATTTATTTATTAGTACTTAATTACTTGAACTGTCTCTTTATTTTGATTTGGGGCAGGGCATGTCCTAAATCACAAGTCACCACTAAGACACGACAAAAAAAACTTCCCTCTTTTCATATATTTTTTTCAGTTTAATTTGTATTCAAGATCAAAGAACCAGTTGTTTGAATAATGTTAGTTTATTAGGTAAAGCACCAATTGAACTTTTCAAAGTTCTTACTTGTCTATGCTATTCTTAATTTGTGTCCCAAATATGACATCATCATCCATAAAACATAATTTTAACCTTATATATATATATATAATATAATTTTTCGACAAAAAATTCAGATTAACCTTTTGCTTCTTTAGCTCCCGATCCTGAGGTCAGTTTTACAATGAAACTGAGGCATGTTATTGATGACTGTCGCAATATTTTTCGCTTATTGTATAAATATCTTTTATACCATCCGCCCTTATTTATCGGGCGTAGACAACTAGTTGAGTCGCAAACATGTTTTAGATCACTAAAAAAGACCCCTGAATTTTAGGAGCTTAGATAAATTTTTATCTAGAAGTGTAACCATTAGATACAGCTCAAAGTCATCAAAACAAAGATAAAAACAACACATATTAACAAAAACCCAAAAATTTAGGGGTCATACACGGTTTGGCCTCAAAAAACCAAGAAAAATAATTTGAATAATTGACCTCCATTATTTTTTTTTTATTTTTTTTTGTCTCAACACTCTCTCTCTATTTTGTTAACAAAAGAGAGAAGAAGTGTTTGTCCATGTGATAAGTTGGATTAACCAATTTCCCAGTTGACTCCAGAGCTTGTTCATCATATTATTCCTATTTTGCTCTGCACGTTATATGAGTCTTCTTTAATTTATCAATTTTCCTACAACTATTACTACATTATTTTTTAATCAAATCAACAAACAATTTTTAATTTTTTTTTTAATAATATTGAATGCTCTTGTTCTTCTTCCTCCTCCAACATTCTTTTAATCATATTTATTATTATATTGTTTTCATTCACCGTTTTATTGCGTCAGCGAATAATATTTCTGGTTTTTCAATTGTCAAAGTTGACCTGGTAAAATCATTTTTGTGTTTTTTTTCAATCTTGTATAAAACTTGGTATTTCTCATTAGAAATGGCCATTGGAGCATGCTTTGGTGTGCCTCCTTTCTTTTCACGCAGGAAGCATAGTACAATATTTCAGGTATTTTTTTTCTACTTTTTTCCCTTAAATCTTTTGTTGTTTGAACATGTTATGATCATCTTAAAAAGAATGTAAAATTTATCTTAATTCTGCATTCTCAATATTTGTAAAAATTAATTCCATGCAAAACACAAGAGCTTAATCAATTTTCAAACAAATTAAGCAATAAAACAACATACACAATCAAAGGATTTCTCCTCATAAAGGTTTTGAATTGATAACATATGATAAATCCTTATGAAAATGTTATAATCATATTGAAAAATATAAATGTTCTGTTAATTTGTGCATGAAAAATCCTAAATACACCAAAAGGCTAAATTCTACATTATATTTATCACAATCATATTCCATGCAAATCCTCAAGCCATGTTGAATTTTAGAAGAAGATTTCTCCCAATATTTCCTTTTTGACTCCATGTTCCTTGTTTTTTTGTTTTTTTTTTTTAAAGGAAAAACCTAGTGATTGCATCATATGATGAAACAGATTAAGAAGAGAAGGAAAAAAAAAAGATTAAGAGGAGAAGATTGCATACAACAATAAGGTGATATAGAACATGTTTTGATTAGAGAAAAAAACAGCCCATGCATATAATGATGATATTTGACAAAAACTTGAGAAGAAATTTAGACATATTGACTATGTATCTTGTCATATATGTGAATTATAATCTAAGAGTGAAGTCACATAGAAAATTGGGGACTTGGATATTATATAGCATATTACTAATAGTAGTTGACAAACATTTGCAGGAAGAAGAGATGAAAGAGACAAAGAGAAGTCCTGTTATTGAAAAGAAGAGAACACCTCCCATAGCAGTATCAAAAAGCTTTAAATCCAAAGGTTCCACGGTTCGTAATTCATGTAGAGTAGCAGGGAACTTCATAATAATGACTGAGCTTCGGAACAAGATCCTTACCTTGAGAGACTTGCTTGATTTGTCCCCTTGTATTGGCTCCGCATCTGTAAATGAGGTACATTTCTGTTATTTGTCTTCAGAACACAAGCACAATAATATCAATCTGTGAAAGGTTTTAACTTATATATATAATGAAGTATGAATGAATTGTACACCATCAGTATACTCAAAATGGTTACTTTAACGCGATGTCAGTGTACAGAAGTTAAAACTCTGAAATAAAAAGAGCAAAGCAGAATTTGGTAACCTCTGTGGTGAATTCTTTTTTTTTTTTCCACAGCTGCTGATTTTGACGCTGAAAGATCTGCAACAAATGTATCCTACAATCAATCCATCGATTTCTTTGTCAAAAATTGATGAAGCACCGATGCAGCAGGTTACTATTTAGCTGTATTGAGCATTACGAATTGAATGTTTGGCTATAGCGGGGATACACAGTTCACTGTGCTAACCAATTGTTATATTTCTCAGGCACTGCAATTCTTTTTTGATACTCTGATATCAATTGGGGAAATGTGGACAGGCAATGATGAGTGGATGGTCAAATGCAAGGAGGATTCATTCAGTAAACAAGACAATTTGGAACACTATGGTATGTCATACAGTTTATTGCAACATCAAATAGATATGTTTTCCATCTCTTGACTCTTAGGTAAGATAATATTAATGATCTTTTCAATTACAACCAATTTAGGAGTGTTATTGCTCGATGACATGATTCATCTTGCTAGTGAAAGGATGTTCGATATGATGGATGAGGACGAGGACGAGGATGAGGATGACCAGATAAGATATGAACGTCCATCATTCAACATGTTTGGGAGGGTTCTTTCTGAATCTTACTCAAGTGCCAAGTCCTCCCTCTCGAGCACTCCAGTGACCCCAACTTCAGTTCTCCCTGAGTTAAGGAGCAAGAAGAATACAAAGGCATCATACTCTCCACCTCGTCTTCTGCCACTTAGGGTTCAAGCAGTTGGCAAGCTGAATCCTATTGATGTAAAGCGCCTCTCTTTCCATATGTTCCCTAATGTAGCAGCTCAAGATTCAAATTTTGTTGTTCAATTAACAAGCTCAGTTAATGAACAAAAGTCAGATGTAGAGGCGGAGAAAGATTCTCAAGTGAAAGCCAAAGATGATAAGGAATTTGGGCAAGATTGTGAAATGACAGACTTGCCAGATATTCTACTGTCTAGTATGGATGTTGAATCAGAAAATAAAGGAACATGTAAAACCGGGGCCGAAAATGATCTACCAGTGTCAGGACATGTTACCTTGGATGTGCTTTTACCTCCTTCACTTCCAGAACAAGGAGCAGGGCAACAATCACCACTCACTTTGTCGTTGAATGTCATAGACTCGCAAAAACCAACATCTACTCTGCAAATTTCTTTACTCACACCAGATGGAGACATATCATTGAACCAACCATCGACTTTTGCACCAGCAGCACCACCTCCACCTCCACCTCCCCCAGTACCCAATTCATCAGGGAATGCAGAAGGGTCAAGGCCTGCACCATTGTTAGCAAAGCCAAGTGGTGTTCCACAGCCTCCTCCTCCTCCTCCACCACCTCCCATGACATCAGCCAATGTAGCAACACCACAACATCCTATGAAACCAATATCTGCACTCCCACCACCACCACCTCCTCCCATGACAAGAAAAGAAATAACATGTCCACCTCCACCTCCACCACCTCCCATGACATCAGGACAAGGAGTGACACCACCCCAGCCCCCACCACCTCCCATGACATCAGTAAAAGGAGTGGCACCTCCCCCACCCCCACCACCTCCCATGACATCAGGAAAAGCAGTGGCACCTCCCCCACCCCCACCACCTCCCATGACATCGGGAAATGTTATATCAGTTCCACCTCCACCCCCACCTCCCATGGGATCGAAGGTTACTGCTCCTCCTCCACCCCCTCCTCCCATGGGATCAAAGGGTATGGCACCTGCACCCCCACCTCCACCAATGACTTCAAATGGAAGAATGCCAGCACCACCTCCACCCATGCCAATGGGAAAAGGAGGTGCACCTCCTCCACCACCAGGGTTTGCAGGTGCCAGGAGCCTAGGACCTAGGAAAGCAGCCACTAAATTGAAGAGATCATCACAAATGGGAAATCTTTATCGACTTCTCAAGGGAAAAGTTGAAGGATCTAGTTTAGATGGTAAATCAAAAGGCAGAAAGGGAAAAGCTAGTGCTAGTGCACCAGCAGGAGGTAAGCAAGGAATGGCTGATGCATTAGCAGAGATGACAAAGAGGTAATATTATTGAGATCCTTCAACAGATTATTGAGTAGAGGTGAAACTTTCATATGTGTTAGACATATCTTTGAAAATTATGTCATATGTGTCTCAGGTCAGCATACCACCAACAAATCGAGGAGGATGTTAAAGTACATGCACAAACAATTAAGGAGATGAAAACAGCGATTTCCTCTTTCCAAACATCAGATATGTCTGAGCTAATCAAGTTCCACAAAACTGTAGAATCCAACCTAGAAAAACTAACGGATGAATCTCAGGTTTCATATTTATCTGTCGTATACATATTTCTCCATGATTCCCACTTCAGGATGTTGGCTTAAAGTAATTTTGATATAGGTGCTAGCAAGGTTTGAAGAATTTCCTACCAAGAAGTTGGAAGCATTGAGGATGGCCGCAGCACTTCACACCAAGTTAGATACAATAGCCAAAACTCTACAGAATTGGCCACTAGTACCACCTGTTGGACAACTTCTTGACAAAGCTGAGAATTACTTCAACAAGGTAGAAACTAAGTTCGCAGTTGAAAACTTCTCATGATGTAGTTGTAGACATCTCATGACACAACTTTTTATATTTCCATTAGTAGCTCTAACAAATGGTTCTATCATCTAGATCAAAGGAGAAATGGACACATTGGAACGGACAAAAGATGACGAAGCCAAGAAATTTACAAGCCATAAAATCCACTTTGATTTTGGCATTCTTGTGCGTATCAAAGAATTGATGGTGGATGTTTCCTCCAACTGTATGGAACTGACTTTGAAGGTTAGCACAGTGTAAAGCATGTAACATAAGTAGCACTTCTTACGAATTCACTAACTTCACATTTTAGTGAACATATTTTGAAGTAACACTTGAATTGAATCAGGAGCGGAGAGAAGCAAAGCAAAAGGAAAATGAAGGAGCTACACCGAAAAATGATAGTAATAAAAAGGGATCAGCTAAACTTCTATGGAAGGCCTTCCAATTTGCATTCAGAGTCTATACTTTTGCTGGTGGGCAAGATGATCGTGCTGACATGTTGACAAGGGAATTGGCTCAAGAAATTGAGACAGATCCTAATCCAGAGACATAAAGTTTATAGTCATTTTTTCCACAAAAAAAAAGAAGAAGAAGATCACTATAGGTGTCAATATATAACGGCATTAATGCACATAGACGCTTTTAAGAGGTTTGAGCAATTAGTATAATGATGCTTTCCCTGGCAGGTGTTCTATAGATGTTTCTTGATCTGTGATTTCATGCACATTATATCTTTTTTTTGTCTGAGGGACGGAGTGAAGTGAGCTAACCTCTAGCTTTGCTCTACCACATGCAATACATACAATATTTATATTACACCTTTGTGACTGGTTTTGTAGAATGTACATAACTTTTGTCTTTACTCTCAGAATTTAAAAGTATACGCGTGAATGACTATGTTCTTATGTATAGTCCAGGTTTTTCCTTGTTTCTGCATTTTGTATGTCACGCTACTTTCCAGGAGTTTTCAAACTTTGAACCTTATTAATTTTTGTTTGTTAATCAGAGTTTAGTTATATAATCACTGTTATCACTTTCATTCATCTCATCTGCACCTCATTACTCGGAAGAATCAGTTACTAATCTTTCTCATCTAACACATTATTTTCTGACTTAATAGTGAATGAATATGCAGGAAATTTATTGATCTCTTTCAATTTTCCAAATCCTAAAATATTGCTTACTTTTTAACATTCATGTACAAGCAGAAATACATTATACAGTTAAAATTATTTGGAAAAAAACAAATATCACATAGAAATATAGTAGGTACAGAGCAACTACACCTACTAACTTTAACTCTTGATTCCGCCTCTGTGACCATATACAGTACACAAGCTGATCAGATGAATATTTTTTTAGCATCAAATATAAGAGATCTAAATAAGCTGTTGGTGTATATGCATTTTATTATTAAAATAAAATATTAAGTGCATAAGTTAGTGGGTATAAATTGTGGTAGAAGGTGACTATTGGTTCTTGTAACCTATATGGCCATTAGTTCTTGTAACTCTCATGGCCATTAGTTTCTTGTAACTCATATGACCATTAGTTTCTTGTTATCCACCCACACTACTACCCCTCATTCTACCTATTGATTATTTGGAAGACTTCTTCACATATAAATAGTGCGGTTTCTTACTTTGTAAAGTATCTCAAAAAGATGAGAAGTGTGAAATAATATTGTAGTGTGTAGTAGTGAAAGAGAGAGTTGAGACATAGAAAAATATTCTCTAAATCTTCAACTATATTCACTATATACAAAAGAGAATATTTATATATGTTGAAGGAAAGTGTTCTTATGTGGAGCTTTGGACTCTTCAACTAATCCGGAGTTGTTTGAGTTGTACGACGTTGTTGGGCTGTTGTATCCTGGAGGGGACAAGTCAAGAGTGATATTGTTGGATCGGTGTAGATTATGTCGCAGTGGGCTTGAATCTCCTTAAAGAGAGCGAGATATCCGTGCCTCAACCTAAAGATTTATTTATACATTTTTATTCATTTTATTTCAACTGTAATTTATTATATTTGTGGTATATTACACCAACATAAGCTATTACCATTCATGCAAATTAGAAATCAGAATGCAACTAACTTCATGAAAAAATAAAAATAAAGTTCTTTAAAGCGTAAAGACAAACACCTGGTGGGCCTCTTTGTTGGAAATCATATTCTTACTGGTACTACTAACATGTTTATTTAATTCTAAGAATAGTATAAAGAAAACTAATAAAACTTTCTTTATATGCTAAAATAAATAAGTAAAAGAAAATCTATTTTTAATATCAAAATTAATATAAGCATAAAGAAGGAAATATTACGCGAAATGACAAATATTTATAGTGTATTATTTAATTTAGCTATAGTTTAAGATATTTATGATTTACTACAGTTTCGTATATTTATGATTCATGGCTACAATTTCTTAAATTTTGCTATGAATTTGTATAATTCGATTTTCGATTGTATAAATTCAGAATTTGTATATGCTTACTCTAGCTATTTGTATACAATTTCTTGATACATTTAATTTGTATAAGTTATGAAAATTCATAATAAATTACTTTGTTTGTATATTGGCAAGCGAAATATATAAACCGAATTCTGAAAAACTCCTAAATGTATAAATACAGAATTTGTATATATTTACCCTGTTTGTATATTGGCAAGTGAAATATACAAACGAAAATATTCATAGCAAACTAAACTATAGCTATGAAGCGCAATTAGATAAATTGTAACTAAGAATGCTTATTAAATTTAATCTCTTTGATATTTATAAAAGTTTCTCCAAAAAGAACCATTATTTATATTTTAATGTACTACACTATTACTAGTATATGTTAAAAAATTAGTCTGTGTTAAAATTCATTTTCATTGATTTAATTAACAGAGGCTGCTACTTTATCAAAGTGGGATTGGGAATACAGAATAATATACCCCATATAAGCGGATTAATTTTTTGCCCCGATCCATTTTCTAACCCGGCCCTTGTCCTGTCGTCAGGGGCGGACCCACATAGAGTTCGTCGGGTACTCGAGCACCCATTAACCTCATTTCGGAATATATATATTTATGTAGAAACTAAGAAGTATTTGTATAAAATTAACATAGAGCACCTAATGAACAAATATTTTAATTGGTCCATTGGCTCTTGGGTGGGTGTTTAAGACTCTTTTAGTGTTGTTGAGCCCGGATTTGAATCTCCATGGTAACATGTCTTTTTTATATTTTTGACTCCGTCATTTTCAGAGTACCTACAACCTTAGAATCCTACGTCCATCACGGATAAGTAAACATATACTAGTTAATTAGTTAACATAACTATAGTTTAGCTAATTTACAATTCGCCACTAACATTTAGCGTTAATTACGTGGGCTTCAGTTCGAGTTTGTATAATTCGCCTATTTGTATATGACGATGATTTGCTTTGATTTTTCAGTTTTATCATCAGATACAATCAATCTTTTTGTATAACTTTTTAAAGTTTGTATAAACGTATAGTTTTCGGAACTTGTATAATATAATTCGTATAACTTTTGTATAATGTAACTTGTATAATATAATTTGTATAACTGTTTAACGTTCAGAAGTTTATGTTTGTATAAATTCGTTATTTCAAGTTTTATCATATTTATATAATTTCGACTTTTTGCTTAAAGTGATGTATTCGAGAATAGGAGAAAGTAAAGATTTTTGTAATTTTTTCAAATGATAGAAAATTTTAAAGAATATGATAAAATAAATTATGTATTTAGGTTATTTTTCCTATAATAATTTAATACAAGTAGGAGAAAGTCCAACAGGCGTGCTTTGATTCTTAAAAAATAATTATCTACATAACCTAAGTGGACAATTACAATATCACTTGCTTTTTATGGCATCAAATATGATAAGGATACATGTGTATGCGTCGAGCCCGCCCCAAAAAAGGTATACACTATAGTCTATATGATATTTTTCTAAGATTGCGTGAGTTGTACAAGTCTTCAAGAAATCATATTGTACTCGTTCCCTTTCGTATTAATAGATTAATTAACTTTACTATTTTTTCTTTGTTCATATTAATTTGTCTTTAGAAAAAAAGAAATTTTGGATCTTTAAAATTTGATTAAACTTCCAAAGGTCATATTAATTGTAGGGGTAAAATAAGAAAAAAAATTAACTATCCTAATTTAGTAAGTAATCAAATAATATGAGATAAATAATATTAGTAAGACGATCATCTAATATGGGACAGAGGGGAGTATAGTATTAATTGTTGGCACCATGCGGCAAGAAAACTAAATAGTACACATAGTTGGTTAGATATTGAGTTATTTATCTTGAATACTAGAGATCAGTTTTCTCTTAATTCATTTTTCCTGATATTTTATTAGTGGTGCATCCATATTTTAGAAAATCTAGATATTACTTTGCCCTTGACTTGACATACCCTCAGAAAAAGAAGAAAAAAAAACTTTAATTAAAGGTGTATTTTACTAAATTTGCCTTATTGATGATGTTTTGGAACTTCAAATTTTACTATTACTATTATTTTATGAATTTATTTTAATATTAATTAGGATGATATGAGGAAAAAGTAACAAAATTCTTTTAATTTACTAAAATGAACGTACAAGTAAAATGAAATATTTATTTTAATATAGGAACTAAACAAAATAAAACTGAAGAATACATTTTATTTTTTAAGTTATACAAGAAATTTTACACAATAATTTCTCTTCTTTTTTTTTCCAGTCAAAACCAAACAAAATAATTAAAAAAATATCCAACTACTTCTCCTTCCTTTATTCCATGCAAACAGTTTGATTACAATAGACATAAACCAGAAAACACCGTGTGCAACATTAATCAGAAACAGTAGGATACTAATTAAAGAAAATACATCCAAAAAAATGCTTAATTATTTGATTTAATTAAATTGACACTTTTTTTTTTTCTTCTAATCCTCAAGCACAATCTTAACACCACCAATTTTAACAGCACCAGAACCATTCTTGGGTACAAAAGTCACCAACACATTCTCATCATTTTCAGCATCCAAATCCTCCAACAACTCAGTTATAGCTAATTTTAGCTTAGTTTTTCGTTTAGAATTTTTGTCACCTTTACCATGACTATGATGTGGTACGTTCACAAAACTTCCAGCAAATTCAGCATTATCTGGTGAAATCAGTGTCTCATCTTCGTCATTAATCAACACATCAAACTTAACAAAAACATCAC
Source organism: Solanum etuberosum (assembly GCA_029582245.1). Taxonomy (NCBI): domain Eukaryota; kingdom Viridiplantae; phylum Streptophyta; class Magnoliopsida; order Solanales; family Solanaceae; genus Solanum; species Solanum etuberosum. The sequence continues at coordinate 41,162 of JAJONR010006426.1, forward strand.
TCTCCACTTCTAACCCTTCAACAATTAAAATCTCTTCTTTCTCATTTTTCTCCTTTTTGTTCCTCTTCTTCTTGTTTGGCCTTTTCACCATCACTTTTATCACATGATCAAGTTTCGTTGGGAATATTTCTTTTGGTCTAGGAAAATTCATAACATTATTATTATCATCAGCTGCTCTAGCTTCAACTAGCCTCCTTACGCTACTCAACGCCCGCGATACTCTAGGCGTTGGACGCGAATTTATCCATTGATTCGTTACGTTTTGATAAACGTATCCGAGTTTGCTTGAATCCAAAACATCACGAACCCTAATACGTACCATTTGTGCTTTTTCGTCGTAAAATAAAAATGAAGTGTTTAGAAAATCAGGATCAGTGAAGTCTTGACGTCTACCACCTAGGGTTTTCCAAACAGTCCATAATCTATCGATATTTGAATGATGAGCATAGAAAATAGGGTCTCTAGCAGCTGAATAAAAATCTCCCATGTTTTCGAAATTAGCTTGGGTTCTATCACCGGTCCAAACATGAACCGCACCATGAGCCATGTTCTCAAGGGACCCAGCTCCACCGGGGACACCACCAGCGCGGTAAGGGTCCCCGAGGAAAGTCTCGGAAGTTCTACCGAGAGATACCATTTGTCTATACATATTTGTGAGATTTTGAGATGTTTGTTGAGCGGTACTTATGTTAGGATCGGTACCATTGAAGTCTAGATCGACCATGACCGGAGGCTGATGCCTCCGATCTCTAAGTCGATCATAGAGAGAAGAGGTAGAGTTTGTGTACATTCCTGGCATACGCATGCCATCAGGATGATCCCAATTCCAAAATGGCATCACGAAGGTAGGATCATTGATTAAACTTCCTAAGATTCTTTCGAAGAAATAGAGATAACAACGATGAAATGGAAGAAAAATCCAAGAGGAATGAACTTGGAGCTCTGAATTTGGGAAACCTAGTTGGTCATAAGCACCATCACAATAAGCACAATGAACATTTGCTTGTTGTTTGAAGCTACGTGGATCATCGTCGGGCAGTTGCTTCATCAGCTGAATAGCTCTGTTGAATTTCTCTACGTATGCACTATCCACGGAATGAGCTGCTGGCCGTGTACGGAGTGGGGTGGATGATGATGGAAGCTGGAAGTCGATGATATTTCCGCTCATCGGAGGACAACAATTGACCGGTGCTGCACCTGTTAAAATAATCGAGAAGAAATGACTTTAAGGCTCGTGTTAAAATATTTTTTCTTAAACAGATATTGTCCGTATAGTATAATTTTAAAAAAAATTATGACTTCTCATAGAAATACTAAATTATTTATAAAATTTGAAATAAACCTACTTATTTCATGAACAAACATCATGTTCATTTAACTTTCAAAATCATATTTTTCTTTTGATACGTACTTTATTATATATTACAAACTATCTAACAGTAGTGTACCTGGTGGCAAGTCTGCGGCCCCACATTTGGTGACATCGGGTCCGTTCACCGGAGCGGCGAGTGCAAAGGGAAGACCACCAGCAAGAGTAGAAGCGCCATAAAGACCTCCTAATCCAAGTAACACGTTTCTTCTATCGATCATATTGCTTGAAGAATCGTTCTTTTTAGAAATGTCGATGGGTGAGTTGTGCTCATGATTATTATCATCTATGGTTTTGCATGAGACGTGGAAATTACGATGGACACTATGCTTTCTAATGGAGGAAATTTTTGATGTTTTTGCAAAGAAAGGAGAAGAATGCAAGTTGGAAAAAGTGGTGGTGGTTGAAGAAGAGAGAGTATTGGTAGTGGGAAGTGGAATGGAAGACATTTTTTTGCTTGTTTGAGGTGTATTCATGAACATCTAGGGCTAGCATTTATATAGAATGATAATATGGAGCAAGCTAAGGACTTTTCTTTGTAAATTACCTTGTGAGGAAGAATAAAAAACCATAATGATCTCCTTCATTTCCAACTCTATCGTTCAACCTGTTGAGAATATAATTAACTAATAAAAAATGTACTGTCTTTAACACTTAAACTTTTAATGAGATGATCACACAGGTCTTGTGGTCGAATCTCACCGTCACCCATATAAAAAAAAATCGAAGGCTCTCTCTCATCGTGAGTTCACGTGCTTAAAAATAAACAATATTAATAAAGTGTAGATTTATTGAAGAGAGATGAGGTAAATTAGTCGAAAAGTAACTTTTATTATTTATAAAATTAGGGTGTAATATAAAATTAATCCACTTTAGTTCTAGTTGTCGTTAGAGTCTTAATTTATTTACAGCAAAGAAGAATAATGACTCATTCTGGTATTGTGTCCTTCTAGATATAGCTGATTATTACATACTTCAAAAGAAACTAAATAACTTTCAACTATTGTCTGCCGTGTCAAAATTTCATTTGCTTAGACTTTTAATTTTTTATTTACAAGTTGGAATGCAATCTCAAGATGAAACGGCTGATGAAACTTCAAAGTCTCAATATATTATTCAACATCATGTAGTAGATACTTAATTAAAGATTTTAAATTTGAGTTTTGGATATAAAAAAATTCTTGATAGGAAGCGTTTCCTTTATGCGGAGTGAATCTGAAATAATGAGGCTCCAAAGAAAAAAAAGATTTTACTTATATATATTATAGTTCAATAGGTATATATTGCAAATCACATAAATTGAAATTAAAAAATAATTAATTAATATATTTATTTCCGGGTTTGGCTAATTATAAAAGGCAAGACGTGCCTTAACAAGACATCAACCGACCATTCCAGTGATGAAGAATTAAATGGGAAATAGTTTAATTAATTATTTTAATAACCACAATCTAATTAACAAAGATATCCTTATTTTTCTCCAATAATGTCCAAGACAAGTGAATTCGTTGCAAGTTAATTAATTAATTATTAGTGGCTGCTGCTAAAAATCAATATCCTAGTAACGGATAAGAAAACTACTTATGGATTTCAAAAAAATTATAATTAGTCTTTAAAAACAATTTCTACTAAGGAATAAGGATAAATCAAATGGAAATAAAATAATTAATTTTATCCTGAACTTCTAAATTAACAAATAATATGAAACAATTATTTTTACTTCTTAGAAATCGTGATAGATGGTTAATTTGAGACAATGAAAATATAATTTATATGATATAATTTTATTTAATACGGAGTTTAAGTAAAAAGGGAGACTTAAAAATTTGTGAGACTTTAAACTTTTGAAACTTGTAATTTATCAAAAATTTCTAAGAAAATATAATTTATATGATATAATTTTATTTAATACGGAGTTTAAGTAAAAAGGGAGACTTTTAAAAATTTGTGAGGCTTTAAACTTTTGAAACTTGTAATTTATCAAAAATTTCTTCCACCGTCTATGTTTGATTTGGCACATTGTCCATGTTTATTTGTCTATATTTAATTGTTTAATTGTCTAATTCCTTTATGTATATATTGAGATTCGCATAAAAGGATTATTGTGTTTGTCTGTTTGACTTGACATATCTCTTAAGAAGTAATAAATAAAATGATTTTATTATATCATCTTTAATTATTTTAAGTCATCTAAATGTTGAAAATGAACACTAGCACTTGATAACAAAAGGTAATGTAGGTACATATACAAAATAAATAACAATGAACATTTGTTTTAAATACCGTGAATAAGTAAAAATAAACAGATAAAGTATAGTATATACTCTATCATTCTAAATAATTGATCCTATATGCATAGCTTATCCAATTTAAACACGAAAAAGTAGGTAACGGTGGCTTTTAATATGTGGTCTTTTAAGTGCGTGTTCATGATGTTCAAGTCATTAAGTATAAAAACTTTTATTAGACTATTTAACCCCTCATTACACCTAGAGTTAAGCACGTTCTTAATTGCTAATTGAAATGAATGCTTTAAGTTGGGGTTCGTGGTTCGGTTTGGATCGGTTATTGATTAAAATCAAACCAATCTAGTCTGTTTTTTAAATTTCTAAAACCAAACCAAACCAAATGAAAAAAATAACTGTCGGTTTGATTATTGTCGATTTGGTTAAATTTTTCTGGTTTATTCTTGAAAGTAATAATTTTTTAGGACGTTCGTATCTCGATAGACAAAACACCTAGTACATGAACAATCCACGTAAAAACTATTGTCAGTTCAATTAAGCAACACTAGAGTTATCATTACACGAACAAAGTGAGTCAATTAAGAGAAATTGTGACTATTTTATGTGAAGTAGGGTAGGTAAAGATTAAAATGGATTTTGATAGACTTGGACTTAGGATTGTTATAGTTGGGCTAAAGTGTTGGGCTTGAGAAAATGGTAGAGTTAAAGACTTAAGCTAATTAAAATTTAACAAAATATTTATATTTTATTTATGAATAATATATAAATAATTATAAAATTTATATATCTAATTTATCGGTTCGATTTGATTATTTTTGTGGTTGTTTTTTAGTAAAACGAAAATCAAACCAAATAGTATCGATTTTCAAAAAAAAAAAAACAAATCTAACCAAACCGAACTAAATATCGATTTTTTTAATCGATTTGATTCGAATTGCGGTTCGATTTGATTTTTTAACCATAACCATGACCGCCCTAGCTTTAAGTACTCAATATTGAAATACCACTAATCATAGTTAGTACTTAGGCAAATTAATTAGTCAGAAGACGTAATCGTTTTGAAGATGAAGATTAGTTACCTATTTGATCTCATCTTATAATCTTCCATGACTCATGTGAAAATGCTATATGAATTTTCTGTTTGCCTAATTTCTCTTCATTGACTTTAATTAGTACCACTTGATTGAATTTTACGTGTTGACAATTAGAATATATCAAATTGTCCAAGCTAAATTTAGATTAGTCCGTCACGAAGTTTCAAATATAAAATAATTATAACTAAAAAAAATTCCAATAAAAGAAATACGAGTAATTGTTCTTTGTTACATTTATATTTTAGTTTGTTAAGTTTATTCAGCGGTATGCAAGGGTAACATGAATTATTATCACAGACTAATTATATTGAACTAATTACCTCTTATATATGGTTTGCGAGCTATTGTATAGAAGTGGGGGTTTTACCCTATACGCACCTAAAAGGGAGCGGTTGTGAGTTTTCCCTTGTTATCACAAAAAAAAAGAAGTGAGAAACAAATATATTATGCTTTTCTATAAAGCCAAGTTTTTTTCTTGTTGGTGTCAATGTTGTTAAACCACCTAGTTAGTTCCTATTGAAAAGATTGTCAAGGTTCATTTCTTCATACCTTATAATTAGCCATAACTCTATTACAAATTAGAGGAATATATTTATTGTTATTGAATAACTCTATTATAAATCACACCATTGTTGATTTTTAGTCATTATCATTACAAATATATTCACTCCTTCAATGAATTATTATCTCTCATTCAGTTCCTTATTATTCCAATATTATTTCTCCTTGATCAATTCTTGCAACATTCAATTTGACAAAATGCAGCAGATTGGTATTCATCTTGGATTGTTTTTAGTCATTACTCCATATTGGCATTATGTAATTTGTCCATAGGATAATATTTACAAATTGAAAGTTTCTCATTTACAAAGGAGCTGTGATTTTAAAAAAATCATTCACCTACAATTACTTTGTTAGTTTCTAACTCTTAATTTTATACTAGAAGAGCTGGTTGAATTCTAAAGAATACACCTACTCCGAGTGAAATATTCTTAAGAATAATGCCATTGGCATGCCTCAAGCTACAAGAGTTTCCGTAATTTTTCAATAGTTTTCTACGATTTCAACCTTCTCAAAAAATAAAATTATTACTATTTCAAAATGAATCTTTAGAACTCGAATATTAATGGTACTTCCTCCCTTGTCCATAAAATAATGAGATCTAGGGTGTGTTTGGTATGGAAGAAAATATTTTCCTAGAAAATGTTTTATTGGAAAACAAGTAGTTTTCTAACTTATTTTCTCATGTTTGGTGGGTGAGTAGAAAAATATTTTCTCAAAAAAAAAAACTGATGTTTGATTGGTGAATGAAAAATATTTTCCAGCTAATATCATTTACTTTTGGCTTGAGACTAGAAAATACTCTTTAGGAAAATAATTTCTGACCAGAAAATCAGCCCGATAATTAATCTAGGAACCTTGACACCCGAACTAGGACAAGACCCCGACGACCATTCCAAAATCCGACCCTGAGATCAGACTCAGACTTCCGACCTTAAAATATTTTTCAACAACAATTTTTTTTTTAAAAAAATAGAAGGGAGGAGGGGGGAGCTGAGGTGTGGGGTAAAAATGAAATTTTAAAATTTTGATTTTTTTTGTTGCGGTTGGTGGATGGCGTAAAAATTGAAATTTTTAAAATTTGAAGTTTTTTTCAAAAACAATTTTCTTTTAAGAAATTTTTTCTTACGAAGGTGGCCTGGATGGAGAGTGGCGTAAAAAATGAATTTTAAAAAATTTAAAAAAATTACTGGGGGGTGGGGTGGGGTAAATATGAAATTTTAATAATTTGAAATATTTTTCCAAAATAATTTTTTTTTGTGGGGCTAGGGCTAGAGGTTGTAGAGGTAAAAAATCTTTAAATTTGAAATACTTTTCAAAAAAAAGTGTACTTTTTTTTTTTTTTTTT
>JAJONR010006427.1:0-34486 GCA_029582245.1 Solanum etuberosum
ATCATTAAGGTTTCTTATTCGAAAATTACTCATTAGTCAATGATACTATAAGAGTATATGTATATTGGTGTGGTATCGTTAAGGTTTCTGGTTCAGAAATTATTCATTAGTCAATGATACTATAAGAGTATATATATATATATATATATATATATATATATATATATATATTATGGAATCATTGAGATTTCTTGTTCAGAAAATACTCATTAATCAATGATACTATAAGAGTATATATATGTCCTTATTGTATCATTGACTAATGAGTCTGGACAAGAAACCTTAGTGATACTAATACAGTATATATATACTGATTTAGTATCAATTAAGCGAAATTATTAACTTTCATGATACCAATACATTATATGATACTGATTTAATATCAGTTAAGTGAAATTAGTTGGATGAGGATATATAGTGTAATTATTTAGTGGGTGTAAAGGGGTATATGTTTGTAATTATTTTGCTTTTATAGGATATTTACTTAGTTTACCCTAAAATATATCTAGGATCATATAGTCCAAAGTTAGGCTTTTTTAAATTGTCGGCAACCACACCATGTCATTTTCACAATAGAATATGTGGTAACCTTCGATCACTCTCAAGAGGAACCGAATGAGGACGATCTTGTTTCTTTTATTTTCCTGTAAAATCATAGTGTTCAGATCAGTTTCCGTGCAATTTGACTATTTCATTAAAACTAAGAATGATGGAAAGAAATTACTAGTGTACAAATTTCACGGAATATCTATCGCATCCCACCAACAACAGGTACCAGATAACTCTGTCGGCTAAGACTATGATAGAGGAAAAGAAATCACGATGGTCAATCCACTTCATTGACAACATCTTTAGATGCATATTATTTTTTACCAAAATCAACATTTAATGTTGAATAAGTTATAGAATAAAATAATTAGACTTTTTCTTTTTCTTTTCTTGAAGACCGTATTGGATACATGTTAAATCTCCAAAAAGTAAAGAACTAATTCTTTTAATATTTATTATGTGCTTACTACGTACCACCCTTTTCTGAAGCTTAGTAATTGCTTGATAGTCGATATAAATTGACATATTAGGCATCAAACTCTAGGAACAAAAGTCAAGTTGACAAAGGAAGAATTATTTACGTATGATATATTATCTACAATTAAAGATCTATCATTACTATAAAATATTGTATCCTAAAGAAAAAATAGTATTAAAAAAAGTATATAAATTTCTATTATTTAAAATAATAAAATATTATATAACTTTTCATATGATAATAGCTCGTTTCGATCTATCATTTAAGAAATTTGCACGATGTCAGTCTTTTTATACTCTATCGAGTATGATCAAACTTCGATATTTTGAAATTTTCTCAATTATCTCGATTTTGGTATAATTTGGCTAACTTTTAGTAATTTATTTTTTACATATCACATAAAAAATTACGTTGCTGTTATGATATCTCATTTGTTATGTAAATTAATTGCTAACTTTAATATAATACATAAATTATAGATCAAAACATCATTTGTATCACACATGATGTGTCTAATAGAATATGTATTAACCTTCATTTACTTTCAAGAGGAATCGAGAACAACTTTTTGTTAAGGACAGTTTGATGCACTAATTAATTAAGTTCTTGCTATGAATTGAATTTGGCCCCTGATCTTTTGATCACGTGATAATAATTTTACTAAGTCAGTCACGCCAAGGCTTCCCTTCAAATATTGTTCCTTATCAAGATCAACATTTAATATCAAAATTATAGAATAAAATAATTTGACTTTTTTTCCTTACTTCAAGACCATATTGGATACATATTCAATCTCCAAAAGTAAAGACTCATTCTTGTTCAAATATTCTTTTATTGCTTATGTGCTTACTATGCACCACCCTTTTTTATGCATAGGAATTGCTTAATTAGTCAACATAAATTGACATATTAGGCATCAAACTCTAGAGAATAGAAGTCAAGTTGGCAAAAAAGGAATAAGAAGTTTCTCCTAGTTTTAAATTGTTTTTTTTCCTCTCACATTTGTTGAACATTTTGAATCTTGGTGTTAGATAATTTTTTTCTAAGAAAACCCCCAAACAATGTGTTTTTAAAAAAATATATAATACCAAAAAGAAATTACTTTTGTGAAAAAATATAATTTATACTGACATGACAATATGTAAAATTTAACATGTATTGGCCCAACAATTGTCTTATATAAGAAGCTAATCATGCTAAGATATGTTTGATATAATTTGGTAACCAAATCTGAGTTGCAACTGTTATTTAGTAAATTGTTAATGTTGATTCCTTTTTTTATTGGTCAGTCTTATTATATATGATAAGAATGACAGGTGAAAATGGAAAATTGTTAAATTAAACAAATTCAAGCAGAAAGAATTAATTATTTACATTCGCATTTCTTACTATTTCTATATAATGATGATTCTTGTGTTGCTAAAGTTTGACCATCAAAATGCAAAAGATTTAAAGGCAAAACGAAAGATCAAAATTATTGATTTGTCTGAAGAAGATTAAGTGTTACTTCTTCTCAGAGGAAGATTTGGGAAGAAGTAACCCTAAGTGGAAGAAACGTCAGCCAATTTCATTACATCTGTCCAAAAATTTGGAAGATAATAATGTCCAATATTTGTATTGGTAAAAGGTAATTGGTACCTGATGAAATAGCTGAGGTGCATACGAATTGGTCAAAATACCATCACCACCGAAAGAAAAATTCCTTAGTGATTCGTCTTTCAGAAAGCAATAGAGTTTCTCTAGTGTTTGGATCTACTATTTTTTAGTCCATTGTCTTGTTCATAGCTTTTATTATTCTGTAATATGATTTGATGTTTGAGTTCCTTTGGCGCAGCTTTACAAAACTAGGGAGGAAAAGTACATGCTTGACATTTAGAGTCTTCAGGGTCCACAATTCCTCTTCTTGGATTTTAGTGCTGGTTTTCTTGCTCAGTTTTGAGTCCTTTGAGTTCTCTAAAATAAGGAGCTAATTGAGAAGGCTATCAATAATTTTTGATAAACAGTTGTGCTTGTATATAATTAGTGTATCATCTCAATTACTTATTGTATTTTGTTTGATAACAAATTCACTTTGCTTGCTCAGGGTGCCTAGTGAATCAAAAATATGTTGCTAGGCACCTCTAACCAAGCAGGGTAAAATTTGTTAACGGACAAAATGCAGTAAGTAACTGAGATGATATAAGAATTATGTACAAGCACGAGCTTTACTGAAAAAAATATTGATAGCCTTCCAACTTAGCTCCTTATTTCAGAGACCTAAAAGGACTTGAAGAAAGCATTATAGAGATCCAAAAAAGTGAACTATGGACCTTGAAACCTCTGAAGGTCAAGAAAGTACTTTTCCTCCCTAGTTTTGTAAAGCTGCACCAAAAAAACTCGAACATCAACTCATATTTTAGAACCATACAAATTGTATTCAAGAAAATAAACTCAAAAAATAGTAGATCGAAACAATAGACAAACTCTATTACTTTGACAGACCAATAAGAAAAAAAAAATCCAATGATTGTGATGCACGAACTAATTTAAGTGCATCTCAGCTATTTCACCAATCAGGGGCGGATCCATATAGTACTTTTCGAGTATTTGAGCACCCATTAACTTTGTATCGAACTATATATAGTTATATAGAAATTAAAAAGAATAGTATAAAAGTTAAAGGCGAGCACCCAGAAAACAAATGAATTGGTTTGTGCGGTATGGTGATTAAAAATGGGTGCTCAAGATTGTTTACTTGTCTTCTGCCAGGGTTTCATTCCCTCTAAGAACATTATTTTAGTTCAAAATCCAACTCCTCCTAACTTATTTATTTCAATTTGATTTTTTATTTTATTTTCTTTTTCTCTCTATGCTCATTATTATTATTATTATTATTATTATTATTTCCCTTTCACAAACTGCCCTTTTGTCAACTTTTCCTAAACAAAAATTTATTAAAAAACTTTTCCTTCTTCCTTTTTCTTTTATCCGAAATAATTTTATTATAGTTTTTTGATTGATTTTTTTTCGCTATCATATTTAAATATGAGTGTTGTCTTTCTTATGACAAGTGTTAAATTTGTGTACTTATATTTTGTGATTGATAGCGAAAGGATGGGAGCACCCACAATCTTAAAATTCTGGATCCGCCACTGTCATCAGGTACCTACTACCTCAAATACAAATTACAAATACTTTGAAATTATATACACGAACTAATTTGAGTGCATTCTCAGCTATTTCACCAAGTACCTACTACCTCAAATACAAATTACAAATAATTTAAAATTATATATACGAACTCCAACTCAACAACAAATTCATCCAAGGTGTAGTCCGTTGAAAAAGGCCTAACAAATATTGGCCTAGGAAATTTTTATGTTTTTACTTTTAGGATTCTAATTTAATTCCACAATTGTAGTCAAATAATAATTCTTTTAATTGATTATTTAGTTGAATCTTAAAGTCCAAATACTGGTGGTGGGGATGGGTGAGGGGGTAGGGAGGAATATTTACTTTCTTTTATCTTGGAAAAAACGTAGGATGTAACTGAAAGAATAAATGAAGAACAGTATAGAAAATTTTCTTCTTGTATTTCTAAATGAATAAAACTATATAATTAGGTTGTATTTATACAAGTAAGATGACATCTAATGGTAAATCCTAAAAGAATATTCTCAAGATCAAATGGAAAAGGAAAAAATATCAAAAGAAGATTTCCATGACACAATTAGAAAAGAAAAAAAGAATATCTCCATATCTCATATGTATGTGCAGAATATATGAAAATAAATCCAACAGCCTCCCTCAAGTTGGAGGGGAGGAAGAAACCCCCAACTTGCCTAAAAGTTGATGATGCACGGGTCCGGTCAAGGACTTGGTAAAGATGTCAGCCAGCTGTGAAGAAGATCTCACATAATATAAAGAAATTAAGCCGGCGAGATACTATTGACGGACGAAGTGACAGTCAATCTTGACATGCTTTGTCCGTTCATGGAAGACTAATTTTTTTACAATGTGAATCCCAACACGACTGTCAGAGTGAAGAGGTACTGGCAAGGAGATCGGAACTGAGATATCATCAAATAGGCGAACCAACCAAGCAAGCTCGGCTACAACCCTCCTCATAGATCTATACTCAGCTTCAGCAGAACTGAGAGAAATTGATGTCTATTTCTTAGATTTTCATCAAATAGGAAAAGACCCGAGAGAAATATAAAATCCACTCACTGATCTTCGTGAATCTGGACAAGTACCTCAGTCGGAGTCACAAAAGGCCATCAATTTGAAAGAAGCAGTTACTGACATAAATAGGCCAAGACCAGGATCTTTGAATAAATAACGAAGAACCCGTAAAGCAACTACAAGATGAGGTTCACAAGGATCTTGCATATATTGACTCAGATGTTGCACTGTAAAATATAAATCGGGCCTTGTATGTGTGAGATAATTGAGCTTACCTAACAAACGCCTGTATAAAGTAGGATCTCTTATGAAAATCCCTTGATTTGCTAGTAACTTGACATTAGGATCCAAAGGTGAAGAAACATGAGATAAATGTACAGAATCAAACTCTTGTAGTAAGATCAATGTGAATTTCCTTTGGGAAATAATCATACCAGTAGGTTCTCTCACAATCTCCATCCCAAAAAAATAATGCAACTGACCAAGATCTTTAATTTTAAATTTTTTATCCAGAAAGAGTTTTAAAGCCTGCAATTCATCTTCATTGTTTCCTATCAACAATATGTCATCCACATATGCTGCCACAATAGAAATAGAATCGGCAGATTTGTTATTAAAAGAGAATAAGCATTCATAGAATGACTAAAACCTTCAAAATTGAGAGCAGAAGTGAGTTTAGCATACCATTGTCCGGATGCTTGCTTAAGTCCATATATGGATTTTTTAAGCAAACAAACATGGTTAGGAGAAAGAGGTGCAAGACCGGGAGGAAATTTCAGTGTAAGCCTCTTTATTTAAATCACCATGTAGAAAAGCATTGTTTACATCTAATTGAAACATACCACATCTATTCTTTAGTGCAATAGCTAAAATACACCTGATTGTGGTCATCTTGACTACTAGAAAAAAGTTTCATTATAATCAATACCTTCTCTCTGCACATCACCTCTAATGACTAATCTAGCTTTTAGTCTTTCAATACTTCCATCAGAGTGTTGCTTTACCTTATAAACCCATTTAGATGGCAGAGCCTTCTTACCTGTAGGCAGCACAACAAAATCACATGTGTTGTTAAGGTTTAAAGCTGCGAGTTCTTTATCCATGGCTTCCTGTCAATCCGGATGGTGAGCTGCCTGAATATAGCTAACAAGTTCTTGTATACTAGTAATGGAATTGAGCATGACTTGATTGTTAGAAGATAAATCACTAAAAGATAAAGACTCAGGAGTAACAGGACTTAGAAAATAAGAAGAAGTCACATCAGTAAGATGAAGAGTATTGCAAATATAGTCTTCTAAGTAATCAGGTTTTTTGTGATTTCTAGAAAATTTTCCGAGTATAGTTTGAACAACAGGTAATGAAAAAGAAGGTATAGGGGATATATCAGGAGAGGAATTGATATGTGAAGTAAAATTGAAAGGAGACAGAGATTTAGAAGGACTAGTAGATATGGGGACATTATCAAAATCAGAAGAACAATCAGAATTTGAATTTGATGTGGAAAAATGAGATTCTAAGGGATAATACGAAGAAATGGTAGTAGTAGACGGAAATAAAGTACAACGTAAATCATATTGTGAAGAGAAAGAAAAATACTCTTCATGGAAAATAACATTCCTAGAAACTGAAATTTTCTTGATTTGTAGATCCAACACTTTGTAGCCCTTTTTTCCATATGGATATCTTATAAACACACAAGGTGGAGCTTTAGGATCAAATTTAGTTCTATGTAAAGGAAGAGTAGAGACAAAACACAAGCAACCAAAACACTTTAGGTGAGAATAAGATGGTTTAACTTTGAACAGAACTTCAAAAGGGGTTCTTGAATTCAAAACACTGGAAGAAAATCTATTTATAAGATAAGTAGTTGTTAACAAGCATCCCCTCATTAACCAATAGGAAGGTGAGATTGATATAAAAGAGCTCTTGATGTTTTCAATAAATGCTTGTGTTTTCTCTCCGCTACTCCATTTTGTTGTGGAGTGTGGACACAAGTAGTTTGATGAATAATTTCCTTGGAAAGAAAAAAATTAGATTGAATTTTTCCACAACCTAATTCAAAAGCATTGTCAATTCTGATAATTTTAACTTTGGAATTGAATTGTCTTTCTACCATAGAAATAAAAGATTGAAGGACAAAGAAGGCATTTGAATTAGTCTCAAGTAGATGAGTCCAAGTAGCTCTACTAAAATCATCAACAATTGTAAGAAAATACCTATACCCATCATGTGTAGTAGATTTATAAGGACCCCAAGTATCCACATGAATTAAGTCAAAAGCAGCCTTGGTACAAATAGCACTAGAAGGAAAAGATAATTTTGATTGTCTTGTCATAGGACAAATAACACAAGGAGAAGATAACTTTGAACAAGATTTAGAGAATTGAAAAACTTTCTTCATGTTACTCATTGGCATATGGACTAATCTATAGTGTCATGGCTTCTCTTTTACATTGGAATCAAAGAAAATAGAACAAGAAGTAAACGCATTTATTGAAGAACTTGAAAACGATAGACTATGAAGACTGGAACTAGGTAGGCTCTTTGTAGAAACTGTTGGCTGACTTGACTTGAAGATATATAGACCTCCTTGTTCTTTACCAAGCACCAGAGGCCTCTTCAGTGAAGGGCCCTGTAACATGAAACAAGCGTTAGGGTAAAAAAAACATATGTTTTTAAAGTTGTTTACACAATTTATGAATCGAGATAAGATTGAATCTGAAAGAAGGAATATAGAGAACATTTTATAAAACTAGGTTGGATAAAAGAGAAACAAATCCTGAATGAGTAACCTTTACTTTATGAGAATTAGGTAGAGTTACCATTATAAGTTTAGGTAAAAGATTGAAATAAGTGAAAAAACTTCTATCAAAAGTCTTATGCTCAGATGATCCACTATCTAATTGTAACGACCTGTTTTCGTCGTTATGGAAAAGTCAATGGAGAAAGAATTTGGGCCAGAACACTTTTGAGTAGTGACTTGGGAATTCCTAGCCTAGTCCAGATTTGGACGAAATCTGAGTCATGTGAGGTCTAGGGAAATATGGTAATGAATGAGAGATCTAATTATGATTTTAATATGAGTAGATAGCTAAGACATTAAGGAACCCGTACGACTTTACGGAATCGAATTTGGGAGAGTAGAACTCTCAAAACTGATCTTAGCGTGAATGGGTAGTTTTTGAATGTCAAGGGTTGAAGGTGTGTTGCGAAATGGGGGATGCGTCCCGCTATAGCGGGACAGTCACGACTTAAATAGGGTAAAAAAACCCAAAAACTTTATTTTCTAAAAAGGTTCATTCTTAAGAGCTAAGAAATGACCCAGGGCAAGTTCTTGACAATTTTCCACCTCTTCTAGCGCTAAAGGTAAGGTTTTCACTCCCTTAATCCATTTTTCGATCCGTAAAACATAGATTCATGGGTAACTATTATTGGGGAAAGGTTTTGACCTGAAATTAATGGTTGAAAAAGCCCTAAATTGGGTATTGGGATCTTGGATTTGACCTAGGGTTGATAATGTTGATTATAATTCGGGTAATTAGCCCTCGTTTATTGATTCATGTATTAAATTATTGTTCTTAGACCACGAACAAGCAGAAAGAATCCGGAAAGGGAATATTCAAGTGCCTTAGGGGATTCAAGATTGGTTTCGAAGTAGGTGACAGTTTGATTTCATGTTTGTGTGATGTATGTTAGTATTTGCTTCATTGTAATGCATTTATGTATGTGAATGTTGCACTATTGATCACACCTAATGTAAATGAGCATGAATGAATGATTGTAAGCCATGAATCAACATTTGATTGTATGATTATGAGAATGTACATTGTGATTGTGAATGTGGCATGTTGAATGGATCATGTGTCACGTTCCGACACACTAACTGGGATCGGATGTCACGTACCGACATATATATTGGAACAGGTGTCACGATCCGACACACTAATTGGGATCGGGTGTCACATTCCGGCACACTAACAGTTTGGGTATGGGTTCCATGAGAGGAACATTGACTTGTCATATGTACATGTATTGAGAATGTAGAATTGTACATTGGTCCTGAAATGATAACCAGTGTGTGTATATATTATGTACATGTCATGTTTACTATGTTGTGACTGCTTATGTATGTTTCTCTTAATGGAATAGCTGCGTGATCCTATCAGTACACTGTGGTTGTGTACTGGTACTGCACTTTCTCGTTCTTTGTTGAGTACAGGGGATCTTCAGGCGGCAATTGATAGACCTCAGCTAGGAAATCAATGATCAAGACCAGATTTCAAGGGTGAGCCAATTCTTTCAGGCTACCAGGGAGTCCTTCCTATTGTTTAGTCCATTTTCTTCGGACTTAGACTATTTAGATTTTCTTATGTTAGTTGGGGTTGTACCCCTTTTCCTTAGACTTGTTGCACTTTAGATGTTTTGGTACAATGACTTTCAGGTTCTAGGGGTTAAACTTCCGCAATAGTTTATTTAGTTGTTTTATTAAACTTTTGAAGTTTATAGGAACTCCATATTCCTTTAGACATTTAAACCTGCTTTCGTATCTTTAAATGCTTAATTTTTGGTTAAGTTGCTTAGTCGGGTCGTAGTAATGGTTCTCCCACCGGAGGATTAGTGTGGGTGCCAATCACACGGTCTGGGTCATGAAAAAGTTGGTATCAGATCCCTATGTTCGTTGATCTCATTGTACCAAATCGAGTCTAGTAGAGTCTTGCGGAACGGTATGGAGATGTTTGTACTTTTCTTCGAGAGGCTATAGAAATTTAGGAAATCTCTTCGTTTCTACTCCTTTCGTGCTATTACTTGAATCCAATTAGTATCTGGGTGATACAAATTGGTATCTTTCTTCCTTCACTCTAAGGTCAGAACTAGAGTAACGAAAGTGGTAACACCAACACTAGCAAGAGAGGATGTGCATAGACTATCGACAATTGTGGTTTTCTAATATTTGGTGAGTAACGTTGTGGTATGGAAAGTTTTAAAAGATGGTGGGACACCACTCGAATAGAATTTTAAAGAGCTAGAGTTATAATGAAGAAAAATATAGTGGGATGTAGTACAACCTTTAGAGAGAGGCGAGAGCAAGAATAGTTTATTTGATTTCAAAGGCTAAAGAGGTATCTTCAGATGGGTAGATAATTCGGTTCAGAGAAGCATGAGTTCATTCGTTTTGCTGTGGCTATGGTAATAGTGTCACGGGTCCATCAGATTGGTTAAAAATAATTGAAAAAGACTTGAGAAAGGAGTGTACTAGCTCGAGCGTGATGATAAGTGCTTTGTTTTATTTTTGAGTTTAGTAATGAGTACGATTGAATTGTTAGCGAAAGATATTGTAAGATCGATGGAGATGTGATCAATGATAAGCGAAGATCCATGAATTCATAAAAAAATATTCAAGGTATAAGTTAACGTTGATAGATAAGGGGATTGTGTCATACGGTTGAATTTACAATTCAGAGTTTTCATTGTAATGTCTACATTAGTGGTGATATATTTTGTCAAGGTATGAATTTACAAGGTGAGAAATGATCAATTGTATTAGGTATTGAGCATTTGAAAGGACTTACACCTGGGTTGGTTCGTAAAGTTATTACTGTTGATTGTTAAAGTACCTAAGAAGGGTTTTCATTTAAAAAGTGTTGGTTTAGAGTAAGGTAAATGGTCGGAGTATTTATGATGGTTGTTAGTACTGAGAGTGTGGGCTTCAGTGGAATGATGTGAAGAGTATGTGGAGTCAATTGAATGGAAATGGTTGGTATCGACTCTTCAGAGGAAAATCTTTAGTGTTATTCGATAAATTCTTATGTGACCATCTATTTCATTTTGTACATGGTTGTGAGTATGATGCAATAGCTATGCTCACGCTTGTTTTCACTTTTGTGGGTGGATCCCTAGTGGTGGGTCAGGTGTACCGATTCTGCGATGTTCTCTTGGTTGAGTGGGATGATTTGGGAAGACGTGGTGATTTCAGATGACTTATGTGGTGTTGTCTTGGAGTTTTTAAAGTATTTTAGTGGTTCTACATGTACCACCTTGCTTATGAGAGTTTATAGAAGAGCTACTATGCGTATCTATGGTTGTCCGACAATCTTAATATTCATCTAGTCGTCGAGGTCATGTATCGATTATGTGTGGTTGAATGTGGGGATCATTGGGTCCAATTCTATTGTTTTTAAGAGGTAATCTACAATTACTAAATCTAGCATTTCGATAGTGTTGTTGGAGGGTTTGTATGCTTGGACATATCCCTCGATGAGTATCTGATGTCTAGAGATCAATTTTTTATAACTTAAGCTCATGGAAATTTATGTTGTGAGAAGGAGATGTTGTTAAGAACTATGATTGTTTGAGTATTATGAGTGTGTGTTGGTTGGTTTAGGTCCACCTCTAACTGTAGCGAGTATTGATTTAGAATTTTATCATGCTTATGTAAGAAAGGATTCGTCCTGATGATTGTGTCGAGATCCTGTATAACACGTTAGGAACAGGGGTACGATCAACTTTGGTGGTTATTGGGAATCGCTTTTGTTGTTAGTTAAATCTACATACAATAATAATTATCCCTCGAGTATTGAGATGACTTCATTGAGGCATTGTATAAGAGGATGTGTAGGTATTCAATTGGTTGGTTGGGGACGGAGATTACATCATAAAGTGAGACCCGGTTTTGTTAAACCAAGATCTTCAATATGAGGAAGAACTGGTTTCAATTCTTGATCGCGATTTCCGAAAGCTGAGGACCAAGGAGATAAAGTCCGTGAAAGTTCAATGGTAGCATCGTTCGATTAAGGAAGCTACTAGGAAAACCGAGAAGGACATGCGAGACAAGTATCTCCAGCTATTCGACGAATCATATACTACTCTACTCTTACCTTAGACAAGTTTTTCCTAGTTTATCACTCGGAGATGAGTGATGGGTAAATTGGTATCTATTGTAACGACTTGTTCCCGTCGTTATGAAAAAGCCAATAGGGAAAGAATTTGGGCCAGGAAACTTTTGAGTAGTGACTTGAGAATTACTAGCCTAGTCCAGATTTTGATGAAATTTGAATCATGTGAGGTCTAGAGAAATATGGTAATGAATGAGAGATCTAATTATGATTTTTATCATATGAGTAGATAGCTAAGATGTTAAGGAACCCGTACGACTTTACGAAATCAAATTCGGGCGAGTAGAACTCCCGAAACTGATTTTAGCATGAACTGGTAGTGTTTAAATGTCAAGGGTTGAAGGTGTGTTGCGAAATGGGGGCTTGAAACTCAAATTCCAACATTCTGTCTCCGTGCAGGCCGCTGTAGCGGGATGGGTCCGCTGTAGCGGGACAGTCGCGACTTAAATAGGGTAAAAACCTCCAAGAACATTATTTTCTGCAAAAGCTCGTTCTTAATAACTAAGAAACGACCCAGGGCAAGTTCTTGACAGTTTTCCACCTCTTCTAGCGCTAAAGGTAAGGTTTTTACTCCCCTAATCTGTTTTTGATCCGTAGAACTTAGATTCTTGGGTAATTATTATTGGAGGAAGGTAGACCTGAAATTAATGGTGGAAAAAGCCCTAAATTGAGTATTGGGATCTTGGGTTTGACCTAGGGTTGATAATGTTGGTTATAATCCGGGTAATTATCCCTCTTTATTGATCCATGCATTAAATTATTATTTTTAGACCACGAACAAGTGGAAAGAATCCGCAAAGGGAAGATTCAAGTGCCTTAGGGGATTCAAGCTTGGTTTCGAGATAGGTGATGGTTTGATTTCATGTTTGTGTGATGTATGTTAGTACTTGCTTCATTGTAATGAATGTATGTATGCGAATGTTGCACTATTGATCACACCTAATGTAAATGAGTATTAATGAATGATTGTAAGCCATGAATCAACATTTGATTGTATGATTATGAGAATGTACATTGTGACTGTTAATGTGGCATGTTGAATGGATCGGGTGTCATGTTTCGACACACTAACTGGGATCGGATGTCACGTACCGATATATATATTGGAACGGGTGTCACGATCCGACACATTAATTGGGATCGGGTGTCACGTTCCGGCATACTAACAGTTTGGGTATGGGTTCCATGAGAGGACAATTGAATTGGGTTCCATGAGAGGACCATTTACTTGTCATATGTACATGTATTGAGAATGTGAAATTGTACATTGCTCCTGAAATGATAACCAATGTGTGTATATATTTTGTACATGTCATGTTTACTATGTTGTGACTGCTTATATATGTTTCGCTTACTGAAATAGTCGCGTGATCCTACCCGTACACTGTGGTTGTGTACTGATACTGCACTTGCTCTTTCTTTGTTGAGTATAGGGCATCTTCAGACGACTATTGATAGACCTCAGCTAGGAGATCAGTGATCGAGACCGGATTTCAAGGGTGAGCCAGTTCTTTTAGGCTGTCAGGGAGTCCTTCCTATTGTTTAGTCCATTTTCTTCGAACTTGTATTGATAGACCCCTTTTCCTTAGACTTGTTGCACTTTAGATGTTTTGGTAAAATGAATTTCAGGTTCTAGGGGTTAAACTTCCGCAATAGTTAATTTCGTTGTTTTATTAAACCTTTGGAGTTTATGGGAACTTCATATTCCTTTAGATATTTAAACCTGCTTCCGTATCTTTAAATGCTTAGTTTTTGGTTAAGTTGCTTAGTCGGGTGGTAGTAATGGTTCTCCCACCGAAGGGTTAGTGTGGGTGTTAATCACGGCGGTCTGGGTCGTGACACTAATGTCCAAGAACAAGTGTCAACTTTAAATAGGTAAGCATACAAATTTTGGCAGATGCATTAGTAGACCCATCATTCTTTTGATTTAGTTTCTGCAAAAGTTGCAGAAGTTGTGCCACATTTTCTTGACGGAGAGAATTCACATCTGAATCATTTTCTACTCATTGATGAGTACCTTCTCCTGTACTAAAAACATTGCTGGCAATAGTACACTTTTGATACTTCTTCGATTTAGTGAACTTGAAATCTGAAGGAAAACCATGAATTTTATAGCAATGGTCAATAGTATGTCCTATCTTCTTATAATAGTTGCACACCATAGAAGTTTTCTTAATGGGATTTCCTTGTTGAGTTTTGTAATCATTAAACCTCCTTTCTCCTACATTACCAACAAGAAAGGATGTTGATTCTCCTAGATAAGCAGGAGCAGCATGAATTTCTCTTTGTTTTTCGTCTTGAATAACAAGAGAATAAGCCTAACCAATAGTAGAAAGAGGGGAAGATAACAAAATATTACTTATAACCCCTATGAAAGTGTCATTTAGACCCATAAGAAATTGAAGCAATCTTTCATCTTGATGAGCTTTTATACTCTTTTCTTTTGCTCTACATACACACTCACAACTACAAGCAGAAAAAATGTTTAGTGCATCTATCTCATCCCACAAACTCTTCATTTTTGTGAAATATGCAGAAATACTAGAATTTCCTTGAACTACAGCATTTAAATCTTTTTAAAGTTGAAACTATTTGGCACCATTAGCCTGACCAAATCTATCTTCCAGGTCAGACCATAAGACTTTGGCGCTTTGGGAGTACAAGACAGACTCAGCAATTTCTTTTGAGAGAGAATTAAGTAATCAGGACAAGACCACGTCATTACATCTTGACCAAGCCTTTTGAAGATTTATATCAGTAGGAACAACTAGGGATCCATCAATGAATCCTAGCTTGTTCTTCGCTGAAAGAGCTATAATAACAGCCCTTCTCCATCCACCATAACTCCTACCGTCAAAAACAGTTGAGACAAGGTTCATGCCGGGATAATCAGAAGGGTGAATGTAGAAAGCATGTGATGAATCCACTGCATTAATTGCAGGAACTCTATCACTCGTTTCTGTAATTTGAGTATTGGATGATTCAATTTCAACCATTTTTGAAAATAGAGAAAAAAATGAAAGCGGAAGAATAAAATTAACACGGCTCTGAAACCATGAAAAAATAAATGAAGAACAATATAGAATTTTTTTTTCTTATATTTCTGAATGAATAAAACTATACAATTAGGTTGTATTTATACAAGTAAGATGACATCTAATGGTAAACCCTAAAAGAATATTCTCAAGATCAAATGAAAGGAAAAAATATCAAAAGAATATTTACATGACAAAATTAGAAAAGAAAAAACAATATCTCCATATCTCCTATGTATGTGCAGAATATATGAAAATAAATACAACAGTAATTAGGAATTAGTATACTTAATATAATTTTGGTTAAGTAATTACTTTCTTTCCGGAAAAAAAAAAGAGGCTGAAATTTGGATATGAGGAGAGTACTATAAATGACGGGCGTTCAGAAAGTACAGTAAAACCTTGCTAAATTAATACTCGGTAAATTAATAATCTCTTTAAGATAATATATTTCTCCGATTCCGATTTGAGCCAATGAAAAAAATCACCAATTTTGATAAGATAATAAGATAATATATTTCAAAAGATCCCTATATAAATATATGGTCACATTGATATTATAAATTAATAATTCTCTAAAAGTACAAATATATCTAACACAATTTATAGAAATATATTATTTTTTATTTTTTGTTAAAATTTAAATCTAGTTGAAGATCATCTTTAACTTTTCTTATTGCATCCAAAAGTTCTGGTATTACCACGATTGCAAATATGTTTGAGTGCATATGGAATGATTTTTTTGTACTCACATAATACTTTACGTATTTGATATGTCATTGTTGATTTTTTGACACATTTTATCTGAGAAGCCATTTTTTGGATATGATTTCAAGAAATTTTATATGTTTCTTATATATTTTATTCTCTCATCGTCATACATTGAATGTTTTTAGTAAAGATACAATAAATAAAATTTAATTATTAAGAAACAATGAACATTATGTATAATGAATTTAGTTTACAATGAATCATTGGATTCTTGAATTTATTTTACAATGAATCATTTAAAAAATATATTACAATGAATCATTCACATACATTGTACTTTATGCATAACGAATTTATTTTTTATATGAATTTAATAAATATGATACAAAATTTAGTAAGATACTATGATTTGATGAATTCATTATACTTTATGTATAGTAATATTTTTTTTATGGCAATTCAATAAATATTATACATAAATTAGTAAGATACAATTATTTTGATGTAATCAAAATTAACCTATATTGAATCTCAAAACACTCTTCAAACTAATAAATATAAATTTATCAATTAAATAATACCTCTATAAAATAATAATATTTCATGGTCCCACCTATATTAATTTAGTGAGGTTTTACTATATTTATGGTTGAATCAGATGACCGTAGATCCCATCTGTAAAATTTATATTAAATTTTTGGGCTGAAAAGTCCATCTACGGGTCCAAATGACGGCTTATAGTAGTTCTTACGGCCCGTAGAATGGATCCATAGGAATTGGATCCCAAAATTTAGACTTTCTGATGTTTTTGACGGTTTGACAATACGGGTCGTAGTTCAATCTATGGCCCGTAGGTTGGATCCGTCGTTCATAGGCTCAGAAAACTCTGATATGGCAGTCTTTGGTAAAATGACAATAATTTTTTACTCTGAACTCGAAATAAGGCAAACTTGGTGGAGTTGGAAGGAGAAATCAAAGACCTTCAATTTGATAGGTTATGGGCTGCCTAATTCATTATGTGATGGGAGATATGATCATTTGAACTTGACCTAAGTAAAATCTTATGTCAAAACTCAATCGGTAATGAAACTTTCAACTCAACTTTGTGCTAAAAGGTTCTTGTGACCTTAAGTCATATCCAAATCCATTCAAACACCAAAGAAATGACCTTTACACATATAAGTAATTTAAGAATCACCCGATATGATTTAACATGCAAATAAAGAATGATTCGGGTCTTAGCTTAGAAATTTTTGAGGTGTTATATTAGACTTCTGCCCGCAAGTCCCGTTACTTGTCGTTTAGGGATATGGGTTGGCTTACCTACCGGTGGGTTTTGGTAGGTGTCATCATAACTAGAGTTTTCGGATCGTGAAAACTACAACCCTGAATTATTCCTTGTTCTTGAACGAGTTTTGTGAAAGCTTCAGTAGTTGTCCTCTCAATTCCTTTAGATTATGTTGTTTAGTTATAATAAAAGATTAGTGAGCTTGAATAATGCTTCTGATGTACATGTTCTAATATCCAGTGCTACTAGTTAAGGATTCAACTATTTGTTTTAATTGGAAAATTGTGATCACGGTTGCAATGGTGAAAATAGACTTTCCCAAAAAAAAAAAATGTGTGGGACATAGTAACTTTGGAAGAGAGAAGACTGAAAAGACAATTTTGTTTTGTGTACACGTTAATTTTATCTTTACTATTGAAAAATAATGTGAACACAAGAACTCTTGTCAAAATTTCAAAAACGAGTTGTTTGGAAAGGATGAGTTATTAATATTCTATAGTCCCAAAATAAAAGTCCTAATATTCATTGAATGAGCTAACAAAAAGTCCTAACGTGTGATTTGAAACTAACAACTTACTATTTTTGCTAACTCAACCTTCGTCTTGACGTATATATTTTTGCATTATTTAAGTATCTTCATTTGTCATATCATCATAGAATGTATAATAAACTTTGTGATGATCATATTTTTGTCATTTACTTATTTTATTCCGGGATAAGTTATCCCGAGATTACTATACCACCCAAGGGGAGGGATAACTTATCCCGATGCTAATTATTAATTCCGGAATAAGTTATTCCGGACATGCCAACCAAACAACAAATTAAGTGGCACAATAATTTAATCTCATGACTATTTTCTGTAATCCTTCACACCAAACAACCCCTTAGTTTTCTCCAGCTCTTATTTTCTTCATGCTTGTTAATTAGTAGAGGTTTGTAATTACCTCATTAGGATTGGTAAGTAAGGCCTAGCCCCCCTTGCTTGTACTTATTCACATTGAGGATTTTATTTTATTATTAATAAAAGGCGGCTAGACGCTCTGTCTTGTGGTATAAATATATATATATATATATACACACACACAATAGCTAATCACCTAGTAATAGTATTACGAACAAACTAGCTAACTGCCTAACTAACTATTTCTAATTCCAAATGAGTTGCAGATAACAATAATTAAGTATGATAAGTAGGGGAGAAGCTAGTAGCCCGCATGTCGTTTACACCTTGATAGTTACCATTCTTGAACATTACAATGGAAGATTTACAGGACAACATGAAACTGTCCGTACTCTCCTAAATAGTCTTCGATGCAGGACTCTAGGAGAATTCAGATGGTATAAAGATACCTTTTTAAGTCGGGTTATGGAACTACCCGAAAACAGATTGGAGCACTGGAAAGCCAAGTTTATAGACGACCTCCCTCATTTATTTGCTGAAAGAGTTAGAAAAACTCTTAGAGGACCTTATGGTGAAATCTCTTACGGTAATTTCACTTATGGTAAGTTAATAGGGGTTTGTACCCAGGAAGGTTTAAACCTTTGCAATGAACTAAGGTTATCTCGACAGCTTAAAATGGATAAGCTAAGAGAAAGCTCCCAATTAGGAGATTTTTGTATCCAATTCGGGGTACCGGGTCCCTCTGTTTCTGATAAGAAATCTAGACACCATAGACATTCCAACCCAGATAAACCTTATAGGAAAAGGAGATCTAGACGTTTATATGCAGGATGAACGAGAAACTAAAAAGGCTTATCGTAAATCTACTCGATTTACCAAGAATAGATCTAAGCGAGATATCGCTGATATTAAGTGTTATAAGTGTGGACAGCACGGTCATATTTTTCCGAACTGCAAGCTTCAAAAACTTAAGTCTCTACAACTAGATGATAATCTGCATGAAAAGATTTTTGGCTTGTTATATACCTTTGGATCAGAATCTGATTATATTTCTGAATCCAATTCTGAAATTGAAGTTGATTTGATTGATTTTTCTGAAAGTGATAAAATTATAGACCCCTCTTGTTCTACTTGCAATTGCGAGAATAATGAATTTTATAAATTACAATCTCAATTCGAGGATTTAAATCTAAAAACTATTACATCTGATAATGTGATAGAACTGTTAAAAGAAGTTTCTGATGAGAAGCTCCGAGAAAAGATTTTGAGTCTTTCTACCAGCTCGAGACCTTCTACTTCTGAACCTGCTAAAAGCAACTCTTTTAAAGATCAAAATAATTTTGAATACTCTGCTCCTTATTCTTTGACAGAAGTTAATAATCGATTTTATAAAAATCTTCCTTCTAGCAGTTCTAACTGTTTACGAACTTTGACTCCCTTTACTCCACGGGTTTTTGCGGTCAGACAGCTTGCTAGGCGAACCAATAAGGGTAGTATTATGTCGACTGTACCACCATCTCAGAACCAAGCTAAGAAGCTATATCATTTTAATTATTATCCGTTAAAATCATAAAATTCAAAATCAGTAAATGTAGGACACCTAGCTTGACTAACAAAAAAAAATTATTGAAGTTTCTATATATTGAAACTTCAAAGCAGGTGCTTGATATTCCTGTCAAAGTAGTTTGACAAATGGTCTTGTCAAAAAATTTCCTCCATACAAATCAGTAAATTTAGGACACCGGATTACTGAATTATTGTTGTGTTTTTTTAAAATTATTATGTTATGTATTGTATTGTTTTCCTGTATAATAATTAGGGGTGGCAAAATCAAGTCCAATCCGCCCAACTTGACCTAACCCATTTAGGTTTGGGTTGGTTATTGATCCGCTCATTTGTTAGTTCAACCTATCTCAATTCAATTCATTTTAACCCATTAAAAATTAGATTAATATGTAACCCAAATTGATTTTTGAGAAATCTTGTCAAAATATTATTAAGAACTTCTTTTTGAATTTATATGTTACATATAGTTATAATAAAGAAAAATAATTTTATTAGGTACTAAAAGCTTATAAATATCAAATAAAGTTATTAAAACTTAATAAAAATTGAGCGGATTGGGTTATGACCCGTAACTAATATGTTACCTAACCTGTTTTGACCCAACCCATTTTGGTCCAAACAAATTTGGGTTGGGTTGGATCTTGATCCATTTTGACCCGCTCAAATTTAACTCAACCCGCCCTATTGCCACCCCTAATATAAACTACTATTATGTTATGTATTGTATTTTTAAATTAAAATTTTCATCTTATCATTTAAATTTTGTGTATTCTCAAAGTGAAACTAATAATACTTTTAAATTATATATTTAAAATGACGAAAACTAAAAAAAAAATTGAAATATTATTATAATTTGGAATGAAAGTAGTATATATTAAATAATATATTTTATAAAATGTTATATACATTAAAAAAAATATGAATATTAGAGATTAAATTAATGGTCTTATATTATAAATATTATTTAATATAAATAATAATAAAATAATCAAAAGTGAAATAAGAAGTATGAATAATAGTTCTCCAAATTTGGAGAACTACTATTCACTCATGTATAAATAGAGAATAGAAAGTGAATTAGAGAGCGGTTGGAGAATTCATTCTCTATTTTACTCTCCAAATATAGAGAATAAAGACTAAAATAGAGGTGAGTTGGAGATGATCTAAGAAATTATTACTAAATTTCACTATGTTATTGTTAAATTAGGTCTTAGACCTAACTCACACCCCAAAAGTTAATTCAAAGGAGGAGGATTGTTCAAGCCTTATAAGGAGTCCACCCAATTCATTAACTACCAATATGGAACTTTTGTCATTCTTTAGCACCCCATTTCACGCCGAGTGCTTAGCATCTAGTGCATGGACAATTTTGATTTTTTTTGGGTCCCCAACATTTGGTGAGATAGGCGCTGCTCTGATAGCAGGTTAAATTAGGTCTTAGACATAATTCACACCTCAAAAGTTAGCTCAAAGGGAGGAAGATTGCTCAAGCCTGAGTCCACTCATCGCATTAACCATCAATGTGAGATTTTTGTCATTCTTTAATAGTTACTGACTTGAGATATCGATATAAAGCCCATAACCTTCAAATCTTGAGTATGCGTAAGAGGTTCACTTATTCTCTTACCTATATATATGCTCCATTGTAGAAGTTGTATTCAGTAAAAAATAGAGCAGTACTTAGCCATGGCCTATTATCTTGACAAGATCTTTCTTCTCCTATTTCTCTTCACACTTAGTTGTTCCTCAAAATCAGATAATATGACAGATATTGAAGCACTCTTTGCTATCAAGAATGAAATACTTGATCCCTTTGAATCATTGAGTTCATGGAATGAGTCTGTTCCTTTATGTCAATGGTGTGGCGTTGTATGTGGAACGCGAAATCAACGAGTCATTGAACTAAACCTTCTTGACCATAAGCTAGCCGGCATGTTATCACCCTTTGTTGGAAATTTGAGCTTCCTCATACGACTAGACATCGGAAACAACACCATTTCTGGCAATATCTCTCCTGAATTAGGCCGTTTGACAAGATTACACCATCTATATTTGCAAAACAATTCATTACATGGTGAAATTCCTGTCAATCTATCGTTTTGTAGTAAACTCGTTGAATTATGGGCGTACAAGAACAATCTTGTAGGTGTGCTTCCAAGGGAGCTTGGTTTACTTACCAAACTCAAATATTTTGATTTCAGTTACAACAAGCTCATTGGTGAAATCCCGAAATCTTATGGTAACTTTTCAAGTCTATTGGAAATGTACCTTTTGGATAATGATCTCGAGGGTAAAATCCCCGATGAGTTTGGGAATTTGAAAAGTTTGGAAATATTTGATGCGGATTTTAATTGGTTATCTGGTAGAATTCCGAGCTCATTGTACAATGTTACCTCCTTGAAAGTCATTGATGTGTCATTTAACCAACTCGAAGGTACTCTGCCTCGGGATTTAGGGATCAACCTTCCTAACCTGGAGTGTCTCAGCATTAGTGAGAATCAATTCAGTGGATCGCTTCCTTATTCACTTTTCAACCTCACAGGACTCGCGTACCTTGTTGTTGGAAAAAATGACTTAGGAGGACGTGTTCCTAGGTTCGATAAGTTGCATATTTTGTTTCATTTAGGCATGGATAATAACCAATTTGATAATGACTTGACCCTCATGCCCTCCTTGACAAATGCAACTAACCTCAACCGTCTGTATCTGCAAAACAACGCGTTTGGAGGGACATTTCATAAGTTTTTCAGCAACCTTTCAAGTAATCTGGCGTTTGTAGACTTGTCAGGCAATCATTTTTCAGGACATATCCCGATAGACATTGGGAGATTCGTCAACTTGGAAGAGCTTAGGCTGAGCAGAAACCAACTCACAGGTATCATCCTTTCGACTATTGGGAAGCTTTATAAGCTACGATATTTACACCTGTCCCAAAACAGAATTTCGGGTAGTATACCCTTTTCCATTGCAAATTTGAGCCTTTTAACAGAGTTAAATCTTGATCATAACAATCTTAGAGGTCGAATACCTTCAAGTGTTGCAAAATGTCAAAGTTTGTTGTATCTTAACCTGAACCAAAACAATTTAATCGGTTCGATACCTAAAGAAATTTGTCTCATATCTTCCTTAGTTGTTCTAAGCCTTTCTAGTAACAACTTGACTGGTGCCCTTCCCAAAGAAATTGATAGCCTGAAAATCTCTTATCATTAGATGTCTTCTTGAATAATCTCAATGGTGAAATTCCTAGCACACTTGGGAGTTGTGTGACAATTGTTAACTTAACAATGAAAAGGAATTTATTCCGCGGGATTATTCCTTCCACTTTCAGTTCACTAAAGAGTCTTCAAGTTTTAGATCTTTCGCGGAATAAGCTATCAGGTATGGTTCCAAACTACTTGGAAGGATTTGCCTTGCATTTCTTAAACTTATCGTTTAATGATTTTGAAGGTGGCCTTCCACAACGAGGCATCTTTGAGAATGCGAGTGTAGATTCTTTCGCTGGAAATCCTAGAATCTGTGGTGGTGTACTTGGCTTGAAACTTCCCAATTGCAACTTCAGTCATTCAAAGAAAATAAACTTTTAGCTTGTTATTTTAGTAATATTAGGAATTTTGGGGCTAGTTGTTATGGTTTGTGCTTTTTTCTTCTATCGATTCTGAAGGTCCAAAAGAACATTTCCTTCATTAGATAACAGTCTAAACCAACTCATAGCTATGTCCTATCAAAGTATTCTCAAAGTTACCAACGGGTTTTCTGCGAGCAACTTGATTGGTGTTGGGAGTCATGGATATGTTTATAAGGGAATTTTAGAAACGGATGGTAAGCACGTTGCTATAAAAGTGTTGAATCTTTTACAATATGGAGCTATCAAAAGTTTCATAGCAAAATGTGAGGCCTTGAGAAATGTCAGACATCGGAATTTAGTTAAGCTACTTACTGCATGTTCTGGTGTTGATTATCATGGCAATGAATTCAAGGCATTGGTTTACGAGTTTATGGCCAACGGAAGTTTGGAGGACTGGTTGCATCCAGATAATTCAAGACCAATTGTTCAGCCAAGAAGGTTAGGATTTCTACAAAGGCTGAATATTGCTATTGATGTTGCTAGTGCAATTCATTATCTTCATAATGATTGTCAAATATCAATAGTTCATTGTGATCTCAAACCAAGTAATATACTCCTTGACAATGAATTGGTTCCCCATGTTGGGGATTTTGGATTGGCAAGATTCCTACATTTACTAATGAAACCACTTGTAGAATTCAGACAAGCCCTTCAACTTTTAAAGGATCTATTGGCTACATAGCTCCAGGTAAATTTCACTCTATATAAATGCTTCTAAAGACTTTAGTGACTCTGGATGCAATAACATTAACTCAATTGCCGCTATATTTTTTTTGCAGCAATAAATATTGTCGTTGCCACTAAATGTTTGTTGTAGTGTCTGACTCTTTGCAAATGTCGATTGGTGTGTGTTGAATCCTCTAAAAGTAGTCTATTTTTGTGATATATTTTCATTGCAGAGTATGGTATGGGAAGCGAGGCATCAACGCAAGGTGATGTGTATAGTTTTGGTATCATCTTACTTGAAATGTTAACTGGGAAAAGACCAACAAATGACATGTTTGGCGGCGATTTAACCCTTCATGATTTTGTTAGGAATGCTATGCCTGATGAGGCACTTGAAATAGTAGATCCAGTTCTTAATTTGGAAGAGGAAGAGATAAGCAGAGAGAGGTCTCAAATTCCAAGATTCATGAGAAGGCAAAAAATGGTAGAGGGTTTAATCTCCTTATTTGGAGTTGGTATTGATTGTTCAATGTATGATTCAAGTAAAAGAAAAAACATGAAGGAGGTTGTTAGAGAGTTGTGTTCTATAAGAGATTCTCTTGTTGGTTGTACGATATGAAACACTTTTCTTGTTTTGTTTTTGTCATGTAAGGTTCCAATAATATTTAATGATGAATCATTTGAATATAGTCTTTACTCGTCTTTACTAATTAACCAAATAAGCTGTTAAAAAAATGATAATTATTATTATTGACTTTCGTCATGGTTCTTTGTAACTTGAATCTACTTGAACAAAATTCTAGGTCCGCCACTGAGTATATGGTATACTAGATTGGTATCGTTGAAAGATTGAAACAGTTCTTCATGATATCATGTCAGTATATAGATATACGATAATGGTATCATGGATAACTGAGGAGTGTCTCATTGAGAGATTTAAGTATTTCATTTCATTATTGTTTCGTTCTCAAAATCAAGCTAACTCACGCGTCCTTAAACCACATTAATAAATCCATTTGTACCATTTTTCAGATAAACATATACCTTACATTTTACCATGTCATCACCAATATGAGCATAAGCTGGATTTCAAAAAAGATAAATTTCCATTATTATTTAAAGCATAACATTATTTCAGAAAGTGTAGTACATATTTTTTCTTCTTGTACTAGTTTAACTACTACTATCACTATAATAATAGAACATTAATCAACTGATACAGGTTGCATGTTCTGTGCCTCTTTCCTGAGATCTTCATACAGAACAGATGACAAGTACCTCTCTCCAAAACTTGGATGTATTGTCTGAAATTCCAAAACCAAAAAATTCAAGACAACTAATTAACATAAGAATATTGAGAGTCAACTAACATATATTCATACCACTATGAGTTTTCCTTTGTTTTCTGGTCTGTTGGCGAGTCTAAGCGCAGCTACTGTATTTGCTCCTGATGATATACCAACCTATACAACAAAATGTTCGTCGTATGATTAAAAATAAGTTGGGGTCGGATATATGAATCCTTACTGAACAATATTTCGTTCTATATAAGCTCATCTACTTGTACTATTCATATAATGCCATTTTAATAATGGAAAATAGATCTAAGATGAGAGAGTGAAATATCTGAAACTCCGTCTATTTAAATTTTTTTACCATAAGGCCTTCTTTCAATGCCAACTCCCTAGCCATGTTTACCGATTCTTCACTCGAAACCTGCAAACAGAATAGCATAATTCATGTATCAATTGCCAAAAATGACTAATTGTAGTCAATGTTCTGTACACGCCATACGCTTCTAGTTGTAGTTCTAATTAAACAAAACTCTGCAATCACATAATTCATGTGCTATGAAAGAAACAAGCACCAATAGTTTAGTGGTAGAAATGTATCCTACCAAGGTAAAGATAGGGGTTCGATCTCGGATAACACATTTTATAATTGTAAAATTTAAAAAACCAACATCTAGAGGTGAATATTTCCGTGTGTTCTGCAAACGAAATGAAATTAAGAACTCAGCATACCATCAGAACTTCTTCCATTACATCCATGTCAAGGATATCCGGCTTGAATCCAACCCCATTGCCAGTTATTTCATGAGGACCTGTATACAGTATCGACGTTCAGAAATCTATGTAGAACAAATTCTACTCATATGCCACAACAGATGAAAAAAAGAAAGAGACATGTTATTTGCGACGATCTTTTTAGTTCTATAACAATGATAGAAAGTAAAGCTAATTACCTGGTTTTCCACCATTCAGTACATTGCTTTCAGTTGGCTCAATTCCATATATCTAGCAGGACAGGATAATATGTAAGAGCGATGGTGTTATGTTGTTTATGCATTAATCTCACAATCACAAAGTAAATTGATGGCAGGAAAATACCTTGACATTAGGATTTTTCGATTTCAGATACTGTCCAACACCAGAGACCGTGCCTCCGCTTCCTATTCCCATGACAAAGATGTCAACATTACCTTGAGTATCTTCCCAAATTTCAGGGCCAGTAGTCTCAAAATGAACCTGTGTTAATGTCAATGTTGAATTTTTGTTTTTGATATAACGGAAAAGAATTTAAAATGCCCCTCCACTTTATGAAACATCTTTATTCTAATTTTCGTTGTACTTTCAGGTCATTCATAGTGGGGACCAACCCTTGTCGAAGGGAGTCAATTGACACTCAATCATTGAAAAATTACTCTACGTTGGTAAGTCAAATCTTTTTTTAATGTATTTATATGCTAATGTTGAATCCCTTTGGCTTCCTCATGTATTTACTTATTTAAATTCTTGAATCTCCTTAGTGAAAATTAATCCTGGCTCCACCATCGCAGTAATCATCTCTTACTTGCCCTTGACTCAGAAGGAGCTTCCCGTAGACCCTAACCAAAGTGTAAGAGTAGAGAGCATGCATTTGAGCCTGATCTCTAAAATAGTGAAATCCACGTTGGAGCTCCGTCGAGGTCAAGGACAACTGCGATATAATTTGCTAACGACAAAGATATGACATGTGGCCTAACTCAATCCCAAACTCTAGTTTATGAGGAGAGGATTGTCCAAGTCCATATAAGCATCAGTCCATTATCCAACCAATGTCAGACTCTTAACCCCCTCCCCTCCCACGCTTAGGCCCAACTAGAGTGTAGATGGCGAGTCCAATCTGGGAATGAACCTTACTCTAATACCATGAAAAATATGACACTTGAACCTAACTCAACCCCAAAAACTAGCTTATGAGGGACCAGTCAATTCCCTAACCAAACTCTAACCTACTCTAAAAATATGAAATAATCATAGAAGAATAACATATCATAAAATACAATATAGGGATAAACTTGGACATTTTCCTATAATGGAAAGTCTAGAGATAGATGAGGGCTGGGGGAGGGAGCAAAATGAAGATGGAAAATTAGTTACTTGAGTATTGGCTGGATTGGAGAACTGTTGAAGCATATAAGCATTAGGTGTAGATTCCAAAAGATCATAAGCCTTCTTAATAGTTCCTCCCATTCCTTTAGTTGGGTCAGTGATCACTAAATCAGCTCCAAATGCTCTCATGGTTACCCTCCTCTCCAAGCTTGTATAGGATGGCATTGTCAAAATCATTTTGTAGCCTTTCATGGTAGCCATAAATGCCATACTTATTCCCATATTCCCCGACGTTGGCTCGATTAGTGTTGTCTGCATATCATCCATAAAATATATAAGACACAAAACCTAAGCAACCGGTATCTATCTCGTTCATATTATCTTGTCTTTTAAGGTTTTCTCACACCTCTTAAGAATGAGCCATGTATACTTACTTTTCCAGGGGTGATTAATCCTTTCTTTTCGGCATCATTGATCATAGCAAATGCTGGTCTGGTGGAAAAGGAAAAACTTTTTTCAAATTTCGAAATGAAACATGTCCAAACGTCCACTTAAT
The DNA here is from genome assembly GCA_029582245.1 of Solanum etuberosum. NCBI lineage: Eukaryota > Viridiplantae > Streptophyta > Magnoliopsida > Solanales > Solanaceae > Solanum > Solanum etuberosum. The sequence goes on from JAJONR010006427.1 coordinate 27,810, forward strand.
ATTTAGAAAAAAGTCACAAGAAGTAAAAATGAAAGAGAGTAAATTCCCAAATAATTTACCTATCTTTGATACTAGAAGTAGGTTGCATCATTTCTTGTTTAACAGCAATATAAGCACCACATCCTTCACTCACTTTGTTAAGATACACCAATGGTGTTTTCCCAATGAGCTGAATTGTGGAAATATTACAAATCAATCATATAATTTGCATAATCAGGTCATATATAATGTAATTATAGATAGATCTTCATGACAATCATTAATTGGTTATATAATAAAATTTGAACTATGTTAAAGTGTATTTTTATAATGTTGTGCATATAACTTAGAAGGTAAAGTTGTTCTCATGTGATCAGGAGGTGTCACTGATTTGAGTCGTAAAAAACAATCTCTTGTAAAAATGAAGGGTAAGACTTTGTGCAATAAACCCTTGTAATTCGATCACTTTCCGAATCCAGTGCATAGTGAGAGGTTAGTGTACTGATCTAACTTATTTTTAATAAATAATCCATCCATCACAACAAATAAATGAATGTTCTCATTTTCCACTTAACTTTGAACGAAATAGAACATTAAATTAGCGTAATGATGATTAAGGTTTTTGAGCCGATATATTTATCCAAAAGATATAAAGAGTGATGAAAATAGCTTCATTTTAAAAAAATTAATGCATTATTACGGTTTATAAAATCTTAACTCATCAATAATGTTATCTTGAACGTGATAGCATTATCTAAATTTTGGTTACAAAGAATTCCCTTGTTAAATTAATCACCTAAAAAAGGAATTTCAATTAATTAAGATAAAGAAGCCAAAGTGGAACGTCTAAATAATTAGTTAAGCACTAATATTGCTAGTATATAGTATAATAATACATATAAATTTTATAGGTAACTAAATACCTTGGTACATTATTTGTATTTCAGTATATTTTTATTTTTAATAAATACCAAAGTACCACACAATGAATATCAATTTTATTTTTAAAAAAATGCATACCATATACTATTGTACTCAAATCAGAGTATCAATTTTTTTTATTTCGGTATGGTATTGATTTCTACCATACCATGCATATGAATCATAGGTATAGATCGTGATGGGATGGTTTGAATTTCTCCATCTTTATCTAGATATCTCAAACTCAAACTATTAGAGGATGTTTGGATTGACTTAAAAATTAGTCAAACCTTCTTTTAAGTTATTTTTGACTTTTCAAAGTGTTTGACAAATATAAAAAATAACTTAAAATAAATTAGAAAGTGTTTAGCAAGATTAAAAATGAAAATGAGTTTAAATGACTTAAAATAAGTCAAAAATCAAAAGTAAGTCTCCCCTACTTTTCATTTTTTGATTTGACTTTTTATTTTTGACTTTAAAAGTAGTTTTTTAAAACTAATCCAAACTGGCTTTAAAAATCATGTTAAGAGCGTTACCTCCGAAATAAATATTACAACGGATGTGTCTAATCAAGCTCACCGATTAAAACCCCCAAAAAAATAAAAATTGTCTTTTTCTTCTTTGCTTCGATTAAAGTGAACTGACTACTTTCGTACTACCCCATTTATATTACATGTGATACACTTTGATGGTATATAAAATTTTAAAAATAAAATAATTTTTTTCTAAAATTTATTATCTATATAAATTTAAGAAGTTAAATTATTTTTAAAAATAAATTAATAAAAGTAAAACATATTAATTGAACAGGAAAGTATTGGCCCAAAGCCCCACACAGGCTTCCGTCACTGATGGCACATGCGTCACTATTTTCTGTTTTGATTCTTTGACTTTCAGCACCATTCATAAAAGAATTTGTATTTTACCTTCTCATAAAAATTACTAGTACTTACTATATTAATATGACAATATTCTTTTAAAAATTAGGTGTTTTAAAATATTTATCAATTTATAAAATTAATACATAAATAACATAATTTTTTCTATTTTATCCTTGGAAGTCACTAGCCCTTAAAAGTATGTATTTGACTAACACAAAATAACTAAATAATTAATTAATTTTCATTGATCAAATAAATTAATTAAAATAAAGTTGACTTTAAATGAACACTAAATGAGAATATAATGATAAATCCACTTATTTTCTTAAGAAAACGTCAAATCTAAAATAAGGACAATAATAAAACGGAGGGAGTAGATTATAAAGACAATAGAAAAAACAAATCTTAAAATTCAAATAGTACTTCTTTGTCCAATAATAGTTATCTAATAAATAATAGGGATAATATTATTATTTTATCCTTTAACTTTATTAAATTTAATGTTTTAAGAAATATGTTAGATGATAAATAGTATTTAATAGCAATGGTAAAATAGACATAAAAATTAAATTATCTCTTGATTTTCCAAGCTAAACAAATATTATTGAATAACTATTTTTAGTGCGTATATGTCGTTTTCTCTTGGAACGTGTGCCACTAAATGACTTGTTTTAGATTAAAAATTTGAAGAAGAATTAATTTACTCTTTTTCTCTTTAATTTCGTGTCCAATTGAAAAGGACAATTTTTTTTATTATTATACCCTTAATTTAGAAAAAGACAAGACAAAACTTCTGGAAAATCATAAATTTTTATTCTATTCACTTCATAATTTAATAAAAATAAAATAATAAATTTACTATATCACGAGAGGACCAAAGAATATGGAAAGAGAGAAAGTGAACAAAAATGGGTTCATTAGAAGAGCTTTTTCTACAGCTCCAGCAGTGAAAATAGGAAGAAATTGAAAGAGAAAGTGAAATTACTAACTTGAGAAACTTGAGTTTTGATGTTGGTACCAGGAAGGTACTTTGGCAGATCTCTTAGCCTCTGAGCAAATGATGATTCACTCGAATAAAATCTTCTCCTCAGTAACGACGCCATTGATAGAAGCACTAAATGCCTACCTCTTTACAATGAAAGATAAAACACGCCTTTTATAATGGAAAATTAACATAATGGACCACATATACAGATGAATATTTCCTATACCTAAAAATAGAAATTTATTACTTCACACTACTCTTTTGTGATATTCAATAATATTTGTTTATTTTACGAAATTAATAAATAATTTTACATTTAGTTCCTAATTTACTTTAATCATTAATTATAGTAATTTTGTTATTACACTTTTCAAAATATTATATTTATTATATTTAAAGGTTAATATAATAAAATTATCCTTTTATTAGTAGTTTCTTAAAAAGTTTGCAAAGTTAATAATGAACAAGTATTATTAGACAGAAGGAATCTTGTATTTTTTTACTTGTTTTGAATATTGCACACGTTTTGAAAAATAATAAGTACTTCATTTATTTTTATTTACATGTTATTATTTTAGATTTTGCGTTTCTTATAAACTAGAAAAATTTATTATTATACGTTTATTTAGTGATTTCTTGAAGTCAATTTCTTAATAAATGAACATAAATTAATTTATTTTGATTAGTTAAATTGACTAATGAATACGGTTAGTCATTTAATTTTCTTATGTTGGTCAAATTTATACTTTGAAGGCTAATAATTCAAAGATAAAATAGAAAAAATAATATCATTTATTCATTAATTTTGTGAAATGACAAATATTAAAAATTATATATTTTTAACAAAAACGTCGTATAAATAGGAACGAAAAAAGTAATTAATTATGTTATATTCATAATAATTGATTATAATCTTAGATCATAAAAAATAATTTAAATTATAATATAAAAAGATATATAATATATTAGAGTGATGAATTAAAATATTTTTGAAATGCTAGATGTGGAAATGAATGGTGGGTGTAGCATACAAAAGTACCCACTGGCTTTAAAAAAAAAAAAAAAAAGAATGGGCACGTTTAGTTAGGAAGGTGGACCCGTGATGGCTCAAGTGGGCATTACAAGCAGTGTATGCCGCCGCTATAGTCATTGGTCAAACCCCAATTTCAACTTTTATTTCTCCCCAATCTAGGCCAACCTACTTACTGTTCCTTCGTTCATTTTTATTTCACATTTTAACTTGATACATTTATTGAAAAAATAATTATTTCTTTCGTTTTAAAAAGAATATTTTAGTTTGATTTAAAATAGAGTTTTAAAAAAAAAAAAACTTTTAAATCTTGTAGTCTTAAATTAAAGTTATGTCATATGTATCAAAATGTTCTTTAATCTTGTGGTCTTAAACATGTCATGTGGAAAGTTGAAGTTAAAGTGTTTCCAAAAAAGAAAAGGGATCATTCTTTTTAAAACAGACTAAAAAAGAAATGAGACCATTCTTTTTGAAACGGAGGGAGTATTAATATACATATTTTATCAAATTATTATGTATTAAATGATGCAGTGAAAAATAATTTAAAAAATAAATATTTAATGTTGACGGTAAAACGTAAAAATAAATTGTTATCTTTTTTTAATATGTCAGTAGTGACAAGTAAAAATGAAAATTTATTTTATGAATAAATGTCAAGTAAAAGTGAACGGAGGGAGTACTTTCTTCCTACTTATCAACTTTTGAATTGACAAACATATTAAGAAAATAATGATTGACTTATTGACGTAAAATTTTATCCCTATTAATTATAAAGTAGATGAGTTAAAAATTTAAGATATTCAAAAAAAAATTATCTTTTCAAAGTAATTAATTAGGAGTACAATAGATAAAATTTATTTATCATTTTTTAATTTATCAATATAGAATAAAAAGGGATAAATAAATATAAATAAACAAATAATTAAGAATAGAGGGAGGACTACTATAAATTATTATAGTAATTAGTATAACATTCATTGCAAGGTTCTTATTTTCTACACACTTTTCCGTTCCTTTTAATACGTTTCTTTTTAGATTGAACTTTCATGAAATTAGTAGCATTATCCTTCTACTCTTATTTAATGTTTTTTTAAATTAAATTTTTAATAAATGATGAATATATTAGATTTTAAAACTTTAAATTGCATTTAGATGACTATTTAAATTTTTGAGTTTATTATCAAAATTAAATTTTACAGAATAGTGAATGGAGAGAGTTAATCAATGTATGAAGTACTCTAATGACTATTAATTACTTATTAGTTTTTCTAGGTTGGTCAAAATATATATTTTCAAGACTAATTAACTACTCTATCAAGGATATAATAGGAAAAATATGATAATTTGTGCATTGATTTTATGAAATGACAAGTAATATTGTCCAACTATTTGTAGAAAAGGATGACATATAAAAAGAGACGGAGGGAGTACCATTCATTACAAGTTGAATGATTTTACTTTCTCCATCTTAAAAATTTGTAATGTAAAATATGTCATATATTTTTGTAATAAATTATTTCAGTAAAAGTACGATGATAAGATGAATATTAAGTTAAATAGTATTAAATATAAAAAAATATGTTATTTTTTATTTTGATTAAAAAATAAATCATATAAATTGAAATAGATAGAATGTCAAATAATATTGTTTTCTTTTTATTTAAAAAAAGTTGAAGTCTCAAAAACATATATAAACTATTTTTTTTATTGTTATTTTTTACTAACACGTTTATTTTTTAGTTAAGTGATGCAAACACATCTAAATCATCATCTTTTTAAGTTTCATATCTAAATAATTGAGTGTGAGAAATACGTCTCAATATTGACTGGACCAAATATGTGTGTACATACACTTAGGCGCGTCTGGCCTTGAATTTTCATCCACATGGCCTTTTAATATGCTGACACATTTTTTTAAAATTATTTTCAATTGATTTCTAAAAAGTGAAATTATGTATTTTGATTTATATTTTCAGCAAAGATAGTTAAATGTGTTAGTTATGTTTTGCCATTTTTTGTTACCGTGAAACTGCCTTCCACGTGACATTTTTTTTTAAAAAAGAGTGTAATATTATATTATTACATATTATTTGAGATGTATTTGTTAAATTTATGAGTAATTATTTAGATGTCTCATACTCTAAATATTTTAGATAAAAATTCAAAAAAAATTGAGTAATTTAAATATGTTTGTGACCTTTTACTCATAAAAAAACAAAAGGAATACTTCTGAAAAAATAAAAGGAGAGAGAGAATGTTTACTGTGATTGCACATGTTCTCTTTATATTGATGCCTGCGTATGTAATGATATAACCCAAGTATATTCTAATAATATAACCTAAAGTATACTTGTTTTAAAATCTTGTGCATAGAGTTTTGTATCTTGTATTTAGTCATATAACCAAATTTAACCTTTTGAAAAGTTTGTGAATGAATATATATATGTGTGGTTATATTGTCACAAGATAAATTTCCAAAGCTTATAAATTTACCATAAGGATTGAGAAAAGATGGTTAAAATCCTCCTCACTTTTAATTTTAAATTTTAAGTTTGAACTCTGAAACTTAATGATAATTTTTTAATTAAATAAACTATGATTTCCTTCGATGAATATTACAAATTCGCATCAATTGAGCTAATGAATACTAAATACCGGATGCTTGTGTCTATATAGAAAAGACCTTCTAAAACCTTGCACTTGCCTAAGTTATATTTAACCTAAAATATGTCTCCTACATAGACCAGATTCATATGTACTATGACTTCATTTAGTTGTTGAACATGTTGTGTCCTTTCGATGGTCTTAATTTTCTTTTAAAAATAGGGATGACAATGGTACGGGTGTGGGGCACACCCGCATAAACCCGCAATAAAATTTC
>JAJONR010006428.1:0-32984 GCA_029582245.1 Solanum etuberosum
AGGACTCACCAAGATCGGAAATCAACCAAGTCACCAACTAGCCACGAAATTGAGAACATTGAATATCAGACCCTACATTTGGAAAAAATATAGGCAAGAGTATGCGTTAGTATAAAACAATGTACCAAGTACGATAGCCATGCATAAAACATTTAAAGCATGCTAAAAGGGACATTTCATTTCATGAAATGCAACTGACCATGCTAAAACATGATATAAAAGTGTTAGAAAACATAAGTCATAACATAATGGTCAATGCAACTTAACATCATCTTTAAAGCCTTTGAACACATATGAGATACTTCTTGAAATAACCTTAGTTCATTATTAATGTGGGGAATCAACCTTAACCGACATAGAGACCATGTGAGCTATAACATGATCCCTAGTGTCTCGCACACCGAAAAGGGTTGTCCTACTTGTAAAGGTAGAACCATGAACTTCTAGCTCAAGTGGATACACTACCTAATCAACCTATAGGGGCACATAGTTTAAGGTATAGGAAGATTGCTACTAGAAACCCGACCTCTACTACGGGAGGTCTTCCATCTCAAGATTGCTTCTAGAAACTCGACATCTACTAAGGGAAAGCTTCCATCTCACTATCAATATCCAGTCGGTGCTAAGCGTAAATCCCGCGGAATAGTTATTAAGTCTTGAATTAACTCATAATTCATGTAAAGATGTCCTTGGACAACCAATCCAAGCTAGTTCATTAGGATGGCTCTTACTCTTGGATTCAATTAGGTCAGAAAGCCTTTCAACCTAAGAATCCTTTCTATGTGAGAAAAACTTTCACATCTTACTCTTATGTGTACATGAGAAAACCTTTCAATAACTCATCATGATCATCATCATTGGTACTTTACTCTCAAAGCACCCTTAACACATTTGCATAGATTTCATAAGAAAATGCGTAAGTCCATAATTTACCTATTGAGGTTCAAAACCCACTTTCAATCATCAGTGCTTAGAAAACATGGGTGAGATATGAATTTCATGATAAATACATGTAAAACTAGCAATACCTGCTTAATTTCATAAAACTGTTCCTTGAAGATCAAAATCCCACATCATATAGTTCATAACTTGAAAACATGGAGATTACATGGGTTCATGGGGAAATCATCATAAAATAATTTCAATTCATCAATTCATGCATATAAGATCATAATTCAATAATTTAAATCAATAGTGAGAGGAACCATGGTAATTGAAGAAAACCCTAACTCAAATGGGGAATCCTACCCTTGAAAATAGAGGAATTTGAGAACTCCATGGATGAAAGGAATCCATAGATGAAAACTATCATACCTTGAATCCAAATGCTAGCCTTCAATGGAGGAATTGAGACCTTGACTTGAAACCCTAGGTGAATCCTTCTTCTTCTTCAAGTTTCTAGAGAGTGAATTATTTGAGAGGAGATTTGGTTTTCTTTTGTGAATTCTGAAGAATGAAGTGAATGGGTTAATTTGGGGGTTGAAAATACTTATATTGGGGTCTTAGTGAAGGGTAAAACGACGTAGTATAGGAACTAATTAATTAGGAAAAGACCAAACTGACCCTGAAAAATAATTGTTAACTGCCACCGACGGACCCCAGTGGACGGACCGTCGTCTGACCTACGGTCTGCCCGGTAGACAGTCGTTAGGGGATAAGAGATTTGATTTTGGGGCTTCGAACCACGGATCCCAACCACGGACCGTGGTCTGACCTACGGTCCTTTGGTCTTGTCGTGGTTGTTGGTCCTTAGACCACTGCTAGGCAGCCCAATCCACAGACCACACCTACGATCCATGGTCCCATCCACGGGCCATGGGTTGCCGGCGTGGGTTGCACCTACAACTTCTGGGAATTTATTTCTTTTCCCTTTTGCGGATACGGGGTGTTATAATATTGCTTAAAGATGGTATTCATCAAATCCTTAAATGATGTCGGGACATTAGTTAAACCAGACGACATCACCAAAAACTCATAATGATGATACCGAGTTTTGAAATTCATCTTAAGAAAGTCATTCTCTTTCACCGTCAATTGTTGATAACCTGACCGTAGGTCAATATTAGAGAAAATAACTCTCTCCTTGTAATTGATCAAACAAATTATCTATTCTTGGAATAGGATACTTATTCTTAATGATAACTTTATTCAATTGCCAATAGTCGATGCACATTGAGAGACAACCATCCTTCTTTCGAACAAACAACACCAGAGAACCCCATGGAGAGAACCCTGGTCTAATAAAAGCATTATCCAAAAAATTATTCAATTGATCCTTTAACTACTTAAGTTCTCTCAGGGCCGTATGATAAGGAGAGTAGAGATAGGCTGCATATTTGGGAGAAGTTCAATACCAAAGTCTATTTCCCTTTCTACAGGAATACCTGGAAGATCATTGGGAAACACTTCTAGACACGCATTCAGTATTAAGACAAACTCAAGTGTAAGGGTTTCAGACTCTATATCCTTAACCTGAACCAGATGATTAATGCAACCCTTAGAAATCATTTTCCTAGCTTTTAGGAAAGACACAAACTGAACTTTGAGAACACAATTTCCCCTTCCCATGTCATGATATGTTTGTTCGGAACCTTGAAAGTGACCAATTGAGTCCTACAATCTATGGAAGCATAACATGCATGAAGCCAATCTAACCCAAGAATAACATAAAAATATAAAATATCAAGCTTTACAAGATCATTATGAATGACTGTATGAGAAATGAAAATAGAACAATTTCTATAGACTCTCTTAGTCCCAATAGCATCACCCTACAGGAGTAGAGACATGAAAGGGATTAGAAAGGATTTTGGGACAAACATCAAATCTCGTGGCCACATAAGGAGTAAGAAAATATAAGGTAGCACCCAGATCAAGTAAAGCATAAATATCAAAATGAAATACTTTCAACATAACAGTCACCACATCAGAAGAACCTTCATGATCATGTCGAGTCTAAAGGCATATAATCTATTTTTGCTTTGGAGCACCAAAACCGGAACCACTAGGTTGAACTTTTCTACCATCCCTTCTTTTAGTGGAAAGAAATGTGCAATATCTTATCTTGTTACCACTCTTTCCACACTTAAAGCAACAATCCATATCGGTCAAACACATGCCATCGTGTTTCTTACCATACCTAGTGCAAGCGGGGATAGAAGATCCATTACCACCATTTCCTTCTTGAGGCTTAAGGTTAGACACCCTATCTTTTTTGAACTTAGGAGCAAGAGTGTTAGAGGATCCTTGACCGGAAATCTTTTTCTGAAATTGAGGACACTCTTGTCTGCTAGACATAGAATGAGAAAAGTCAGCATCACCGGTCCTTGCCCTCTTGGAGTATTTTGCCCTTTCCTTGAGCTTTTCCTCTTCAATTTGATGGGTATGTATCATAAAATGAGAAATATCCACTCTCTTGATCCATATGGTGGCATGAAACTCTTTGTCAACCATATTGACACACCCGACAAGAACTTACATTTCCTTGACTTAGTGTCGGCAACCATAGTTGGCGCATACTTAACCAATTAAGTGAACTTCAAAGCATACTCCTTCACACTAATATTTCCTTGTCAGAGCTTAATGAAAACATTTTTTCTTCTCTCATATCAAGAGGAAGAAACGGTCAAGAAAAGATCCCTTACATTTCTCTGAATCAAGAGGACCCGTATGAACCGCCCTCTCACTTGAGAAACACCCATGAGTTGATAAGCCAACTCCACATTTTCAACCATATACAATCTCAGAATACTCACTACCTTGTACACCTCATGAATGAACTCTTGAGAATCCTCATCTACTTTGAACCAATGAAACTCTAGGGGATTCATTCTAGTGGAGTTCCTTATTCTTTCGACCGTCGTACCCATATTTGTGTTCATACTAACCTTAGCCTTTCTATTTGATTGGGTCATCATTGATTGCGCAACAACTTGGAAAGCGGCTTGGTATTTGTCATGAGTCACTTGCTTGGCCAAAGGATTAATTGGAACTTGAGGAACCTCGGGATCCAAATTGTCGTTGCCCATATTCCTTTTCACGTAAGCTCTTCGAGGGGCCATGCCCTTAAAAGGATCTAACATAATTTAGGAGAATGATATTTGAAGAAATATACTCTATAGAATGACTTTAAAGTAATGAAATTAGTGAAATTTCTTAAACTGTGTATCCTCGTATTTCTAAATGTTGCGCGCTTCACACTTATGTACAAGATTCTACTCAACGTGGCTTGTCAGACATCCTAGGGTTTTTTTCTAATACCATGCGCTCTGAATACCAAGTTTGTCACGATGCAAATATACCCTAGACATGACATGGCATATAAGACCCCGAGAGGAACTACACAAGAAACTTGACATACATATACACTATATAATATCCAAAGTAGGAGATTTCATATCAATAAGAGAGTTTCACATTTAAAGTAGAAGTCCAACATAGTATTGACAAGCCTTTCTACAAAATCAAGAGAGTGGTCGGGACGTCACCCATACCACGTACAAAATCAGAACATAAAAGACATAAGAAAGTAATAAAGGTAACACAGTCCCTAAAGTATGAGGACTCACCAAGTCTTCAATCTCTATGATGATCAACTAACCACAAGCAGAAGAAGAAAAGTTGCCAAGCCCTCATTAGTGAAACAATGTAGGAACATGTATGCAGTAGTATATGGAATGTATTAAGTACAAGGGAAATAAAATAAAACATGAAACTTGATCATAAGAGGACATAATCAAAAACATGATGTGCATGACCAAGCTAAACGTAGTAAAAACCTTTAAGGAAGAATCATAATCATGAACATGGTCAATGCATCTTTAAATCATAAAGGAAGCTTCATAAAACCTTTGGAAGTAACATAGTGATTAACTCTCAGATTATACCTCTTCCAATTCTAGAAGTAAAGACGATCGTTATTCAGTATAAAAACCTAACGAAGAGTTGGGGTCGAACCCACAGGGAGCGATACAATTGTTCAGATTCAGTTATGAAGTATAAATGTGATCTATTCAGTTATAGGAATGTAAATTATCGTAAACATGTAAACAAGTCTAAGGGGGTGACAACGAATGTCAGATGGGGGGTTTGAATTGTCAATTATCAGCTACAACACAGTAAAACACGAGTAAAATAACAATATAGAGAGGAATTCTCGGGATGTAATCGATTATAGGAAAATTTCACTGTATGGGTAATAGAAATTTCTAACAAATAGCTAAATATCAGTAAGTATGCTAGACTATAGGTGCAATAGTTTTCTCTCGAACAACTACTACGATTCAAGTGATTTCTTTTGAACATCAACAAGCTTAGCAAATAAGAATAGCCCACAACTTAATTCATCCACTCTCTCGAGCTAGATGGGTAGAATCAGATTTAGGATTTACTCTGTCGAGCTTAACCAATATGAACCCAATAACTACAATCATTAAACAAAATCTTTGATTCTAATACCTCTTTTTCAAGCAAGTCCAGAACTCTAAGTTAGAATTGCATTTGCAACTACAATTCATAGATTAATACATGGCTATCAATTAAACCCAATTCAATTCAGCATTTAAGTCAGTAAATAACAATACCCATAAGCTAATTCAACCCATAATCACATGATCACACCCCAAGAATTGAGGTTTTATCTAAGCATCATAAAAAGGTAAAAACAGTTACCAACTAGATTAGCCATCAGCTGGGTAGAGTCTCCAAGCCTTTACAATGCTCCAAAGTGATTAAATTCAAAAACCCACTTGCAAATCCTCAAAGTCTACTATAGGAACTGATAAACTAAGAGAAAACTATAACTCTAAAACTTGGGGATCAGACCTATCTGTGAATTTTGGGAACTCTAGGAAATCTGGGAACTCTTCAAAATTCTTTTTAAAATTTCAATTTATAGTTGCCTGCGTTTTGGCCTGAATGTCCACTCGGCGGAATAAGTTGTGCCTCGCCAAGTGGTTCGGTGATCCACATTTTGCTCTCTTCCATCGCCATTTTGCATTGGTTTTCAGCATCCCAGGTCCTGTAACTTTGGGCGATCAAAGTTGCCATCATGGAGTCGATCGGCGATTCGCCGAATGCCCATTTCTGTTGCCAACTTTGTTCTTCCCCAGGGCTAGCATGTTGGAACTTTGGGCGAGCTAAAGATCCACTCGACGGTGTGCCGAGTGGTCTTGGTGATCACTTTTTCTTCACTTCTCCAGCTTTTAGTTCCTTTTTGTCCGGTCATGTCCTTCCCTTACTCCTTAGCCTTCATAGCTGCAAATCAACACTTTAACATTAGTTTAGAGCATAAATTAGGCATTTGAGGACACTTATACTGTCAAAACAAAGTCCTAAATTAGTCGAAATCTTGAACTCATCAACACCCCTAACTTAAACTTTTGCTTGTCCTCAAGTAAAACTCAAGATCAATTTGTTCAACAAGGGTGTCTACAAATAGTGCTGCATAAGACTCAACATAAAACACACAACAAAGTTCAAATTACTCATACAATGATCAATTGTGCACTCAAAATTTCAAATTGTGGCTCACCATCATCAAGAGTACTCAAGCTCACAATGCTTGCTTCAAATGCAAGTTCAAGCTCAACAAAGGTATTCGAATGCCCTCACAACAAAGATGATTCCATATTCGCACAATATCTCTTAACAATTTAAGGTTCCAGAATCACATACAACTCTCACACTAACAAAGATGAACATAAGCATGAGTTCACCCATAGGCTTTCCCTTATTTTCCAATCAACATTCGTTTAAGCTCACTCAAGATCAAAAAGGTCTTTTTAAGCCTTTTAATGAGGCTGAGTTCAAAGGTATGACAATTTAGGCTTAGTGGCTCCTACCTTCATGAAATATGGCTTGAAAATCATTTTCTCCTTCTCTTCCTCATTCAAACATGATCATATTCCACCCTATTATTCAACTAGACATGAATCACCGGATACTCGATTTCTTTTGCTATTTTCACAACTTTATTTCACAATTTTTTCTCTTTTTTAGTTTTTTTCTTTTCTTTCTTCTTTTTCATTCCTTTTTCTCAGTTCTTCCTTTTTTTATGGTGGGGTTCAGTTATTTTCCAAGCAATCCAACTCGGGCGAATATTTCACACTTTTTGATTCTCATTCTTTTTCACCGCACCCCCAACTTAAGCTTTTGGCCTAAGTTGGCTATTCAAAGAAACCATTCTTTATGAAAGTTATGGGTGAAGGGTTAAAAAGAGGTCACAATTTTTCAAGTTTCTTCCAAGAAAAAGCTAGGCTCAAAAGATGCCAAGTAAGGTTCACATATCTCACAAGGTTGGCCACAAAGAGGTATATTGTCAAGTTAGCTCACTCTTCAAAATTCTTGCCTAAGATCATTTCAATTGTTTGCTTCACTCAATCATTGGACAGCGGGGAAAATTCTAGGTGTCATCAAACACAATGTTCAAGACTATCTCACCACACAAGGCATTGATACAATTATCAAACAAGACTCAACACTTTCTAGCTAGCGTGCAATATTCATCACAAGAGACTTCATCGACAATCAGCTAGCCACAAAAAGATGCTCAAAGTTAACATATTGCCTATGTAACTTCGTTTGCCTCATCGTAATAGCACATTCATTTCGTTCAATTAAGAGCACTATTCAAGTCAACGGTATTGACCACAATCGATACTCAAATTTTTACAAGAACAACCACAATCACACACACAAGAGGTGATTTTTTTAAAAAAATTTGGGTCAAAACCATTTTTCTATCAAAACAATTGGCCATAATTTATCAACAACCACAATTTCACAACCAAGATATATATATATAACCCAATAAGCTCAATATTAACAAAAACAGCCCATAAAAGAGGTAGGTATGGAAATACCTCACCCCACTAAGAAAAAAATGTAGTTGTCCTCAAATGAAACTAAAAACAAAAGTAGTCTAAAAAGTTACAAAAAAGGAGGTAAGAGAATCATCCTTCCAGGCTAAGCCTGGGGTGAAGTCTGCATATCCACTGCTCCCTCTGTCTGGGAATCTGTGCCCGGTGTCCCAATATCCTTGGCTCCACTAGAGCCCACCAGAGTAGTATCCTGAAGTGATGCCTGTCTCGCAGTCTCATACATGTCACCCTCCAAGTCAACCAAATCATCATAGACCACCTCCTCTCGACCACCAAGTTGCTCCTCATCCGTCTCAGCCTCGGAATCAGCTTCTCTTCAAGAATAGTCCTTAAACCCCTGGCCTTTAGTCGGTTGAGTGACCGGGGAGGAGGACCCTATAGTGGTGGTGCTAGGACCACTGGCTGCTCAGGAGGTACTGCGATCCTAGAAGGATCATTCATTGCCTTCGAGCGTAGCTCTGATCTCCTG
Organism: Solanum etuberosum; assembly: GCA_029582245.1. NCBI lineage: Eukaryota > Viridiplantae > Streptophyta > Magnoliopsida > Solanales > Solanaceae > Solanum > Solanum etuberosum. The sequence goes on from JAJONR010006428.1 coordinate 8,350, forward strand.
ACCTTAAGTAAATGATCATCCTCAGGTTCAGATATAGGAGCCTAAGAATCACTTTACGATTCCCCCTCACTATCGGAGGTAGTGAGGTGTGTCTCGTATACTCCCTCACTATCTGAGTTAGCCTCCTTCGGCGTCACAATCGCGGGCGCTTTGCCCTTGCCCTTACCTCCATGTGGAGGTAGTTTCTTGGCCTTAGCCTAGGAAGCAGCTGCCTTCTCATTTATTACCACTCCTCGTGCCCTTTTTCGGGGTGACATGTCTCTTCCAGAAACTTTAGGTCTAGCCATTCCTGCAAAAAATATAGAAAAATGTTAGAAAAAGATCCAAAAAAGTGCAGAAAATAAGTTGCAGGAAGACTCGCCAAACTGATCAGCGAGTCGCTGAATCACTTTGGTGAGCCAAGTTGGGCTCGCCGAAAGTTTCAGAACTAAAATTTCAAAAACTCAAAGCTGGTCGGTGTTGTCCAGGGCCTTTTGGTGGAACGCCGACACCAATCGGTGAACTAAAAGTAGCTCACCGAAAGTAATAGTGTATTTTAAGGAACTAGGGGCGCAGAAAGGTGATCAAGAAGTACTTTAGGCAAATTAACGGCTATCTAGGGGGACGAAGGTAAGACGCTGAACCATTCAGCGAGCTCGACTCAACTCCCCAAAGGGCCCAACGTGGAAATTTCTCACCCCATTCTTCAAAATCAAACCCGCAACCCACAAAATCAAAATTAAAAACCTACACTATGAAGTTAGAGAAAGACCTATACTACCCATGCCTTCGGGGACCTCAGACTTCCCCCGATTTGGCCAAAATTGGCCATTTGACATCTTTTGCCCTTAAGAAGGACGTTAACCGCTCTATCATTGGCAAACTACGATATTTGGCACAATCCGGGGTTACTCAGACTTCACCCCGTTAGACCCAACAAAAATTTAGCACAAACTAACAATTTCGAATTGATTTCAACAAGAAAGACACGAGAATCATGATTAAAGGCTAATGAATTTCAATTTCACTTAAAACTAGGCAAACAAACATTCATATGATGATTACCCAACAATATTCGACAACAAAATACTGATTTCATTCGAGTTCAACCACATATAGAGTTAAGGTTTCGAAAAACCAACCTTTATGCTGAAAAAGACTTTGAAATGCTAGGCGGCAATGAAACAAAAGTAAAAATGTGAAAATATGAACAATATAATATCGGGGTGAGAGTACGAGAGTTGAAAATGAGATAAAATGAAGGATTTTTGAATTTAAAACTGTTTGGGCCTTTAAAACCTTTCAGTTCGCGCGCTAGTCCGTGGAGTAAGTTGTGCCCGCCGACTCACTCAGCGATGCGATGAGTGGTGGTTTGGCTCACCGAGTTTTATAGAACTCCCATCCCTTTGGGGGTTCAAACGACGGACAAAGTCGGGCTCACTGACTGAGCTTTTGGCTTGCCGAGTTTTACAGAATTCCCCATCAAGCTGGGTGGTTCCAATGGCGGTCCAAGTCGGGCTCACCGACCTCTTCGGCGAGTCACCGACTGGACTTTTGGCACGCCTAGTTGCCCATTTTCCAACACTTTTCACTTTTCAACCTGCAAAATCAACACTCGGTATTCAAAAATAAAGTTTAAAACATCAAAGACTTAGGTTGCCTCCCAAGAAGCGCCTTATTTAACATCGTGGCATGACAGAGATACAAACTCAAACTTCATTTTTGGGGTTTGCCATTGCGTCACAAGGCAACCCTCCTTTTGGCCTTGGATTCAAATGAGTCAAGATTTGACCCATTTGTGTCTCCAATTGCTTGATTGACATTGAATGTGATGGGACCGTCTGATTAAGTGTAGAGACATCTTCTTTCATTTCTTTCAAACTTTTATCAGACCCTTCTACCTTATTGAGAATGTGTGAGAGAATATCTTCCGTGCAAACATTTTTTCTGAGCCAGCCCTCCAAACAATCCTTTCAATTGTCGGAGCTGAAGCATTGTGCTAGTGATTTGAAAAACAACGTTCCCTTCAGCAGGAGGTAGACGTATAACCCCGACACCACCCAATTGGATAGGGTCTTTAACCTCATTCAAATTCCCTATATCGTCTTGGTGGTCAACTTGGCTACCATTGCACCCATTTACGCTCATTTCTTCTTTCATTCAACACAACAAACACAAAGACAAACAAAGTAAGTCAATTCAACTATAACACAAAAAGATCACAATTCAAACTTCAATAATATAATTCCAAACAACACCACTCCCCGGCAGCGGCGCCATTTTGATTAACGCTCAGATTACATCTCTTCCAATTCTAGATGTAAAGACGGTTGTTATTCAGTATAAAACCCAACAAAGAGTTGGGGTCGAACCCATTGGGAGGGGTACAATTGTTCAGATTCAGTTATGAAGTATAAATGTGTTCTATTCGGTTATAGGAATGTAAATTATCGTAAACATGTAAACAAGTATAAGGGGGTGACAACGAATGTCAGTTGGGGGGTTTGGATTGTCAATTATCCGCTACAACACAATAAAACACGAGGAAAATAAAAATCTAGAGAGGAATTCTCGGGATGTGATCGATTATATGCAAATTCCAAAGTATGGGTAATAGAAATTGCTAAAAATAGTTAAATATCAGTGGGTAGGCTAGACTATAGGTGCAATAGTTTTCTCTCGAACAACTACTACGATTCAAGTGATTTCCTTCGAACATCAACAAGCTTAGCAAATAAGAACAACCCACACCTTAATTCATCCACTGTCTCGATCTAGATGGGTAGAATTGGATTTAGGATTTACTCTTCGATCTAAACCCATATCAACCCAATAACTACAATCATTAATCAAAAGCTTTGATTCTAAAACCTCTTTTTCAAGCAAGCCCATAACTCTAAAGTTAGAATTGCATTTGTAACTACATTTCATAGATTAATACATAGCTATCAATTAAACCCACTTCAATTCAGCATTTAAGTCAGTAACTAACAATACCCATAAGCTAATTCAACCCATAATCACATGATCACACCCCAAGAATTAGGGTTTTAGCTAGGCATCATAAAAAGGTAAAAACATTTACCAACTAGATTAGCCATTAGTTGGGTAGAGTCTCCAAGCCTTTATAATGCTCCAAAGTGATTAAATTAAAAAACCCACTTGGAAATCCTCAAAATTAAGCTTAGAAATCCTCAAAGTCTACAATAGGAACTGAAAAAACTAAGAGAAAACTCTAACTCTAAAACTTGGGGATTAGAACTATCTGGGAATTCTGGGAAATCTGGGAACTCCTCAAAATTCCATTTAAAATTCAATTTATAGTTGCCGGAGTTTTGGCCTGAAAGTCCACTCGTTCAAATATGTCACGCCTCGCCGAGTGGTTCAGCGATCCGCCTTTTCCTCTTTTCCATTGTCATTTTGCATTGGTCTTCAGCATCCCAGGTCCTGTAACTTTAGGCGATCAAAGTTGCCATCGCGGAGTCGATAGGCGATTCGCCGACTGCCCATTTCTGTCGCCAATTGGTTCTTCCCCAGGGCTGGCATGCTGGAACTTTGGGCGAACTAAAGAGCAACTCGGCGGTGCGCCGAATGGTCTTGGCGATCACCAAGATCACTTTTTCTTCACTAATGCAGCTTTTTGTTCCTTTTTGTCCAGTCATGCCCTTGCCTTGCTCCTTAGTCTTCATAGCTGCAAATCAACACTTTAACATCAGATTAGAGCATAAATTAGGCATTTGAGGACACTTGTACTATCAAAACAAAGCCCTAAATGAATCGAAATCTTGGACTCATCACATAGTTCATTTAGTGGGATATTTATTATTAACCAACATAGACCATGTGAGCTATAACGTGGAATCTAGTGTCTTTTGATGAGTGGTATATTTTCACTTATTTAAGGCCTATGTAGCTCAATAATAAGAGTCCTCAATGCCTTATTTTGTCCTATTCTGACGATATTTTGATGATTTGCACCTATGAAGGCTAATGGACAATACAAGGATGAATGTTTGAAATAATGGCCAAAAAATCAAAAAAAAAGTGCAAACTATACATTGATGATCGCCAAACAAGAAAGGCAGATCTCTTAGTGAGCATGACCTCAACCAAAATGACAGTGCACCACACTTGTGTCTATCTACACTGGTCAGTGAACTCCAAAAGAAAAGGCTACTCACCGAATGAGAAAGGTGACCTTGTTGACCATCGCCAAAAGTGAGAGTAAGAAGGAAAATTAACGACTCAAAAGACTAACCAAGGAGGAAGTCGGTGATACACCAAATGTGAAAGGAAAACTCAAATGAGCTCCCTGACTGAGGTTCAAACACCTAAAGCCTAGATCAAGAGAAGGCGAGCTGAAGCATGATTGATGATTCACCGAATGAGCGCGACGAGCCTGACTAACGTCGCCCAAAGTTTAGCATGTTGAATTTTTGGACCAAATTTTTGGAAACAATAAATAGCCCAAAGGAGGGAGAAAGAAGGTGTTCTATTAAAAATAGAGTTTAAGTTTCAAGAGAGAGCATTTTTTAGAAGTATGAGAAAAACACTTTACCTTGTGAAGAAATTTTTCTAGTGTTTAGGGGTTTTCAACTTTTCTTTTGAAATTGACTAATTGAAGTTGAATTAAATAGGGGGTTTGCTTGTAATTGCTTAATTTCAACTTACCCATGGTTTCTTTCATGGAAGGTATAATTCCTTTACTTTTTGTGATGGGTGGCTAAAACTCCAACATCTAGGGGTGCAATTATGGGTTGGGTGTTTACTTAATGTAGTGGGTATTGTGTTATGCTCTGTTTTTTCGTTGTTCCTACGTTAATTTGGTCTATTATCATAGGATTAACTTATGGGTAAAGGTAGAAAATTTAATTCCTATTTCTGATCTCCGGTAAATACTCGAAAGAGATTGATGGGAGTGGGTAATTAGTCCAATACTAGAAATTCAGGTTTGATGTCTGAAACTTGCTTGAAAATAGAGGTTATGGGTCAGATCTATTTTCCCTATTTTTGAATAGAAAGAGAGAATAGAGTAAAGTATTCGATTGTTTAGATTGACATACAGATGAGATCGAAAGGAGATTCTCAGCAATGATGCGATGAGATCGAAAGAAGATTAGTGTCATTCAAGATACCTAGCATGTACATGAATGTTAATCACTATACACCATCAAAATTACCCCTATGTGCCATTGATTTCCAATCCCCGTACCCCTAGATTGTGTGTATTTTCTTGAATTTCCCAAAATTTAAGTTAATTGTGACAATTGAAAACTAAATCTCTTTATTAAAGTGGTTGAATCATCCAGCCACTTGTTTCTACGATTACAAATGAATCATCTTACAATCCAAATTTCTTGACAAGAATTCTCTACGATATACCATTCCTTGTGGGATTTGACCCCAACTCTTCATTGGGTATTTTTATTGACTACGACCGCTTTCCCTTTTAATCGGTTTTAAATTGGACGTTTGAGCGTTATCAAAAATTGAGTCGCTGCCGGGGTGTGGTGGTTGAAAATTCTATTTGAGAAAGTAGTTTGTAAGTTTGTTTAGTAGTAGTAGATTTTTGTTTTGTGTTATTGTTGGCTGATTTGCATGTCTAATACAATGAGTGACAATAGTAGTGATTACGACATTCACAATGGTCAAAATGACAACATGGGTTATTTGAATGATATGCATGTGAATATTCTTTAAACCACGAAAGCCATCTGGATACCTCTTGCAACCAGGAGGGTTGTGCTTCCCCTAACCGGAACAATGCTACAATTGCTAGAAATAACTATTTGGGGATTTAGCTCATGAAGATCCCCTTGAACACCTAAGGAATTTTGTGAAGGTACGTGGATCATTTGTGATTAAGAACATCTCTCAAGAATCAGTGAGGTCGAGGTTATTTGATGAGTCTGAGATTTCGACTCATTTAGGGCTTTGGTTTGATAGTTTATTGTCCTCAAATACCAAATTTATGCTCCGAACTGATGTTAAAATGTTGATTTGCAGCAAAGAAGTCAAAAGGATCAAGGAAAGGACATTATCAGGTGAAAAGGATCTAAAAAGATGGAAAAGGCTGAAGATAACAAAAGCTGAGAATCGCCTAAGCCACTCGGCAACTCACCGAGTGGCACTTCAGATCGCCTAAAGTTTCAGACTGCCAGCCCTAGGGAGAAGCCAATTTGGCAATGGATTTGGACATTCGGCGGACCGCCGACACATTCTGGATCGCCTTAAATCACAAAACCTTGAGGACTAAAAGCCAAGGAAAACCGGCGATGAGATGGAGTGATTGGCGCGTCGCTGACCTGGTCGGCGACACTCGACTTACCTCGCCTAATGGTCCTTGCAGCTGAAATTTGGGAAACTATAAATTGAATTCTAAAAGAGTTCAAAGACTCAGGGGTTTTTATTATGGAAGTCCATTTAGTTTTCTTCCATTTTTGGGAGAGTTTTCTTAGTATTTTCCATTGGAGAACAACTTTGAAGGGTTTTTCATGTAGATTCGAAGTGGGACTTTGATTTTTAGCATTTTGGATCATTTTAAAGACTTTGATTGCAATACCAACAACATTATTCTTGCTCTCTTTGACGGGTGAAGCTACAAGATGGTTGGTGGAATTTCCAAATGACTCTATCACTTTTTGGGAGATGTTCACTGAGGTATTCTTGGGGAGATTCTTTCACCCCTTGAAGATGGTGAAACTTAGAACCCAAATCCAAAATTTCAAGCGCATTGGAGGTGAACAGACATGAAACTTTGTTGTGGTTCAAGAAATTACTTTTGCAATGTCCAACACATGATGTTCCAGATGATTTGTTATTGCAATACTTCTATTGTAGCCTTGATTTAGTCAATAAAGGTGTGGCTGATCAGTTAGTCCAACGAGGATTAATGAGACAATTGTATGATCTGGCTGCTTTGTTGCTAGATTACATGACGAAAGTTAACCAAGTATGGCCTACTAGAGAAGACCAAGTGTCTACTCTACAATTGAGCATGACCAAGGAACAAAGGGATAATGACAATGAACAAGATAAAAAATGGCCAAAATGATGACCCAACTCAAATTTTTTTCTAAACATGTCATAAGAGGTGGACTTAAGTCGGTAATGCGGTTGGAACTAATAGTGGGCAGTGGCTCGATGATGTCAAGTTTGAGGCATTATACAATGAAGAAGTGTAATATTTGGGTAACCAAATGGGGGGTTCTCACACAAATTATCAATGAGGAGGTAGGAACCAAGGTTGGAACAAGGATTGAGATAATGGTCGGAAAGATTAACGAGGTTGAAATTGGTGAGATAGGGATTCTGACAAAGATAGATATGTTCCTCTCTATGATCATCAATGACCAAAAGACCCAGCTAGGCAAGAAGCAAACCGCACGAGGAAATGCTCTGAAGGATCCTCAACAAGGTTGAAGGGTCTGACAAAGTGTTGAAAGACTTGAAAAATGACTTCTCCAATTTATCTCAAATGGTAACCTCTCATTCGGTATCTATCAAGCAACTAGAGATCCAATTGTGTAAGATCTAGTCACGACCCAGGGGTACCCCCTAGATGTAACAAGGCGTACAAGACCCCGAGAGACCTCATACAACCACTTAGCATATCATAACATAAAGTAATAGAAATTATCCAGAATTAAAACATTTCAAAACAATCAAAGTCTTTATAAAATGAGTGGAAGTCTAGTACAATTGTTTCAAACCATCTAATCAACATGAATAAATCTTGGGACACAGCCCATACAATAGTCCAAACATAAAAGAAAGGCATAAAGGAAAACGGGTGGTCAAATCCTCGAATGCTATGAGGACTCACCAAATCTTCACTCCTTGATCAACTATGGACCTAGCCACGAGTGTGAGAATCAATGTCGCCGGACCCTACATTTTTTATAAGAAATATAGGCAATAGTATGCGTTAGTACAAGCATGTACTAAATATGATAGCTAGCATAAACAACATAAACATAATGGTTAGTCAATACAAACCATAAGCATAATCAATCCACCTTCTAGTCAAGCTTACCTCATGGAAGGCATCTCAAGCAACAATCCAAGCTATTCATTTCTCATAACATAGTTCTCATCATTCATGCTTACTTGTAAAGACACGTGGATTCCCCTCCTTGCCTAGCTTACAAAGGCTAATGGCTATTCCCCTCTTGCCTTAATTACTTTAAGATCATGGGTACTCGCCTCCACAATCACACCTTATGACATGGGTACTCACCCCCATATAATTTCATAAGGATCATGGGTACTCGCCTCCATGTCCATTCATCCTAATAGGAACATGGGGAATCACCCCTTGTTCAATTCTATGGAGTACGGGAAATCACCTCATATCCTTCTCATATGGAGGTCAAGGGTGGTCGCCTCTAGCTTCATCAATTACATAGTCTTTTAGTCTTTTAGTCTAGATTTGGGAGAAAGCCTCAACGGACTTCTTGAGCACCGCTTCTTTCAATTCTACCAACGTCAGATCAAGACATTGTTTAGCTTTCATATCACTCACAAAACACGATTCGGAACCATTGAAAACCATAACACCACCCTCGGTGGAATCCACTAGTCGAACACCAAAATGGGCCAATCTACTTAGATCTCATACCAATTCTTTCTTATCGTCAGCGATGTGAGCAACACTACCCATAGACAACCTACTAAGAGCATCCGCCACTACATTCGCCTTACCATGGTGATAGAGAACGCTCATATCATAATCTTTCAATAACTCAAGCCACCTTCTCTGGTGAAGATTCAGATCTTTCTGATTAAACACATATTGCAAGATTTTGTGGTCGGTGAACACATCTACGTGGACACCATACAAATAGTGCCTCCATATTTTCAAGGCAAAAACCACCGCCGCTAATTCAAGATGATGGGTCGGATAATTCTTCTCATGGATCTTTAGTTTCCTAGAAGCATAGGCAATAACCTTACCATTTTGCATAAGCACACATCCCAACTCAATTCTGAAGGCATCACAATAAACAACAAAGCCATCCGTACCTTCCGGTAAGGTCAAAACCAGAGCGGAAGTATGTCTATCTTTCAACTCTTGAAAACTTTTCTCAGATAATTCGGACCATACAAACTTAGCCCTGTTTTGAGTCAAAGCCGTCAATGGAGAGGCAATAGAAGGAAACACCTCAACAAATCGTGGATAATAACCGGCCAAACCCAAGAAACTTCTAGTGTCTGAAGGTGATAGAGGTCTAGGCCAACTCTTGACCGCATCCACCTTCGTAGTATCTACCTCTATACCTTTGCTTGATATAATATGACCAAGGAAAGCTACATACCTTAACCAAAACTCACATTTACTAAACTTAGCAAAGAGTCGTTGGTCCTTGAGAATTTGCAATACGATCCTCAAATGATCCACATGCTCATCCTCACTTCTTGAATAGATCAAAATATCATCGATAAATATAATCACAAACATGTCAAGATATTTTCTAAACACCCTATTCATCAAGTCCATAAACGCCACCAGAGCGTTAGTCAAACTAAAGGATATCACCAAGAACTCATAATGACCATATCGGGTTCTAAGAGCCATCTTCGAAATTTCATTTTCTCTCACCTTCAATTGGTGATAACCCGATCGAAGATCAATTTTAGGGAAATAACTTGCCCCTTGAAGTTGGTCAAATAAATGATCTATCCTTGGGAGAGGATACTTGTTCTTAATAGTCACCTTGTTCAACTGACGATAGTCAATGCACATGCGCAGAGAACCATCCTTATTTCTAACGAACAAGACCGGGGCACCCCATGGAGAGATACTTAGTCTGATGACACCCTTGTCTAACAGATCCTTATACTGTTCTTTCAACTCCTTAAGTTCTGCCGGAGCCATACAGTAAGGAGGAATAGAGATAGGTTGCATATCTGGGGAAAGGTCAATACCGAAGTCTATCTCCCGCTCGGGAGGAATACTGGGTAAATCATCTAGGAACACTTCCCGAAACTCATTTACAACGGGGACCGACTATACATTTTCCCCAAATATAGAGTCTGATAGTCAGGTTTCTCAATTTCGTGGCTAGTGGTTGATTGTGAGGTTCCTGAGCTTTGGTGAGTCATTAATTAACGTCTCAAATACACCTCATCCAATTCTAGGTGTAGATGATCGTAATCTATTATATAACCCAACAAAAGGTTGGGGTCGAACCCACAGGGAGCGGTACCGTATCAAATTCTATTAGGAAGTAAAGATGTGATTCTAATCGGTTATAGAAGTAGACATTATCGAAATCAAACAAAATAATTCAAAGGTTTGACAACGAATGTCAGATGGGGGGTTTTAAGATATCAATTAACAACTACAATAATCACTAAAACAAGGGATTAGACAAGTAGGAAGGAATTTTCGGGATGTGATCGATTATAAGCGAATTTCACTATATGGGTAATTGGAGCTTAATAATAAAGTGTTGAATCACTATGGGTAGGCTAGACTATAGGTGCAATAGTTTTCTCTCGAACAACTATTACAGTTCAGGTTAGTTCTCTCGAACCTCGACAAGCTTTACACTACAAAACAGCCCAAAACATTAATTTGTCTACTCTCTCAAGCTAGATAGGTAGGAATGAGTTAAGATTCACTCTCTCGAGCTGAACCCATACCAAGCCACACACTACAATCATCAATCGATAACCTTGGTTTTAGCACCTCTCTCTCGAGCAAGCCCAAAACACTAAGTTAAAATTGTATTTACAACTACAATTCATAAATTACTACTCAGCTATCAATCAAACCCACATTAAAACAACATTTAAATCATTAAACAACAATACCCATAAGCTAATTAAGAAAATAACTACATAATCACACTCCAAGAATTGAGGTTTTAGCCTAGCATCATAAAAAGATAGAAATTAATACCAAAAACATTCTCCATGATATGGGTATTGCAGTAAAAGTCTTTAAAAGGATGCAAATTTTGAAAAATCAAAGACCCACTTCGAATCTACTTGAGAAACCCTTCAAAGTTGTTCTCCAATGGAAAATACTAAGAAAACTCTCACAAAAATGGAAGAAAACTAAAACTGGACTTCCCTAATAAAAACCAGGCTCCTTTGAACTCTTTTAGAATTCAATTTATAGTTTCCCAAATTTCAGCTGCAAGGACCATTAGGTGAGGTAAGTCGAGCGTCGCCGACCTGGTCGGTGATGCGCCAATCACTCCATCTCATCGCCGGTCTTCCTTGGCTTTTTGTCCTCAAGGTTCTGTGACTTTAGGCGATCTAGAATGTGTCGCTGATCCAGTTGGCGGTCCGCCGAATGTCCAAATCCATCGCCAAATTGGGTTCGCAGTCTGGAACTTTAGGCGAGCTGAAGTGCCACTCGGTGAGTCGCCGAGTGGCTTAGGCGATTCTCAGCTTTTGTTATCTTCAGCCTTTTTCATCTCTTTAGCTCATTTTCACCCGGTAATGTCCTTGCCTTGCTTTTTTTGCCTTCTTTGCTGCAAATCAACATTTTAACATCAGTACGGAGCATAAATTAGGCATTTGAGGACAATAAACTATCAAAACAAAGCCCTAAATGAGTCAAAATCTCGGACTCATCAACACCCCAACTTAAACTTTTGCTTGTCCTCAAGTTAAACTCAAGATCAATTAGTTCAACGAGGATGTCTACAAATAGTGCTGCATAAGACTCAACATAAATGCACACAATAAGGCTCAAATTACTTATACAATGATCAATTGTGCACTCGAAGTTTCAAATTATGACTCACCATCATCAAGAGTAATCAAGCTCACAATGCTTGCTTCAAATGCAAGTTCAAGCTCAACATAGGTATTCAAATGCCCTCACAACAAAGATGATACCATATTCACACAAAATTTATCAACAATTTAAAGTCCTGGAATCACGTACAACTGTCACACTCATAAACATGAACACATGCATGACTCCACCTATAGGCTTGCCCTTATTTTCCAATCCACATTTGTTTCAGCTCACTCAAGATTACAAAGGTCTTTTCAAGGCTTGTAATGGGTCTGAGTGTAAAGGTATGGTCATTTAGGCTTAGTGCTTCTACCTTCACGAAGTATGGCCTGAAATTCACTTTCCTCCTTTACTTTCACATTTTAAACCTGCTCATAATCCACCCCATTGATCAACTTCATATGAACCTCCGGATACCCCATTTCTTTTGCAAATTTTACTACTTTATTTCACAACTTTTTATGTTTTCAGTCTTTTTCTTTCCTTTCTTATTTTCCTCTCTTTTCTCTTCATTTTTTTTTACAAGGAGGGGTTTCCTTTTTTTCAAAACAATCCATAAACAAGGGGGGATTTTTAACACTTCTTGACTTTACTTCTTTTCCACCACACCCCCAACTTAGGCTTTCGGCCTAAGTTGGCTATTCAAACAAACCATACTTCATGAAAGTTATGGGTGAAGGAATAAAGAGAGGTCACAATTGTTCAAGTTTCTTCCAAGAAAAGGTTAGGCTCAAAAGGGGACAAGAAAGGTTCACACTTCTCACAAGGTTGGCCAGAAAGAGGTATGTAGACAAATAGGCTCACTCTTCAAAAAATTTGCCTAAGATCATGCCTATTGCTTGCATCACTAAATCAACCGGACCAACGGGGTAAATTCTAGGTGTCCTCAATCACAACGTTCAATACGATCTCACAACTCAAGGCATTGATACAAATATTAAACAAGACTACACACTTTCTAGCTAGCGTGCAATGTTTATCACAAGAGTTTCATTCGACAATCGGCTAGTCACAACGAGATGCTAAAAGTTCACATATTGCCTATGTAACTTCATTTACCTCATCGTAGCCTCACATTCATTTCGTTCAATTAAGAGCACTATTAAAGTCATCGGTATTGACTACAGCCGACACTCAAATTTGTACAAGAACAGCCACAATCACACACTCAAGAGGTGGAAAAATTTTAAAATTGGTTCAAAACCATTTGCAATTCAAAACAATTGAACAATATGTATCAGAAACCAAGATATAGATATGTAAAGCAAAAATCAGATCCAACATTCACAAAAACAGCCCAATAGATGTGACATGGGTAATCACCTCTTGTCATTCAATTAGAGAGCATGGGTAATCACCTCTTGCCTCAACATTAGCATAACTTCTTAGAATTGGTTAATTTTAGGTGAGAAAGCATTTCAACCCTAAGAACCCTTATCATGTGATAAAACCCTTCACAATTCATGCTTACATGTGTATATGAGAAAATTCTTTCAACAACGCAACAACATTATCATTGATACTTCACTCTCAAAGCATCCTTAAAACATTTACATAAATCCCATAGGAACATGCTTGATTTCATAAACTCTTCATTCATAATCCAAAACCCACATGGGTTCATGGGGAATCATCATAAGATCATAGAATTTTGTCAACTCATGCATAAGAGATCATAATTCCATCAATTAAATCAATAATCAAGAGAACCCATAATATAGAAGAAAAACCCTAACTCAATTGGGGATTTCTAACTTTGAAAATAGGAGAATTTGGAAAATTCATGAATGGAAGGAATCCATGGATAAAAACTATCACACCTCAACACCCATAGCTTGCCTTCATTGGTTGAATTGGAGACTTGCCTTAAAACCCTAGGTTGAACCCTTCTTCTTCAAGTTTCTAGAGAGAGAAATATTTTGGGAGAGAAAACTTGTTCTTCTTTTGTAAATTTAAGAGAATGATTTGAATGAGTAAGTTTTGGGGTTCAAATCACTTATATAGGGGTTCTAGGTAAGGGCAAACCGACATAGTATCAAGATAAAATAATTAGGAAAACACCAACTGCGCCTTAACTTACAGCTAACGCTAACCTCCAGATGGAAGCCCAGATAAGCCATCTAAGGGTCCACGAGCTGTCTGGGAAGTCGTGGTCCATAGACCAGTGGCTTTGGAAGGCTCTATACTACCTTAGCCAACCACACAACCACCATCACGACCCGTTTGGCTCTTCACGAGCCGTCTGGTTGCTCGTGAGAGGATCCTGCCTTTGGGAGGACACTGTTAACAATACCACAGGCACCACCACGAGTCGTAGTGCCCTTCACGAGGCGTCTAAGGGCTCCTGGAAGGGAATCCCATCATAGACAACCACTTCCCAAGCCCCCACCAGCACCACCACGAGCCGTGGTGCCCTTCACAGCCCGTGAAGGGCTCCATGAAGAGGCCATGGCTCAGTGGAGGGCTGGGGACCTCCCACTTTACTCTTTTTTCTAGGTTTCTTGATTGTGGGTGTTATAATTAGTAATATATAAAATTAATCATTCACTAACATGTGGAATCTTACTTGACATATTGGTATATGTCAAATTAGAGTCTACATGTTAGTGAATGGTTTTTGTGGTGTAAAATTATATAGGGCTATGCATAATTTTAGATAATGTTATTTAAACTTTGCATATATGATTACTCGGTTGTTATTGAAATGTTCTTGTTGTGAAATTTGTTTAACAAAGGTAGTTGTTGATCTAATATAATTGTGACTTGTGCTTCTGAATATCTCATATTCATGTTATTATTGTATTGGTCTTGCAAGAATACTTGCTAAAGGACAAACAGAATAGTTCTAACTTATTTGCTAAATAAATTCTATGGAGAGTTATAAATATATGAAAGTCAAAGTCAAACAAATTATGGTTACCGAATACCATACCATAAAATAATGAAACCGAAATTAAATATACCGAACAATACCGAGCTAATTTGGTATGATGATGGTATACTACTCTAGATATCGAATACCGAGGTTATGGTATCAAATTTTTTAAATACCGTACCATGCCCACCCCTACAGAGAATGGGGGTATAATCTTCAATAAAAGTTAACAATCTAAGGCCAATATTGTAAAATATAGGATAATCAGGGGTTTTTTATATAGAAAATAAAAAGATATTCTTATCGATATCTCTAACCATAGCAAACCTGGACACTTTCCTCCATTTCTAAGAACAATTATCCTTTTCCAAATTTGCTATTTAAGAATATTGGAAATTCATTGAAGAGAAGTCTTAGTTAAGCACTACAATCTGCATCCCACCATTTGGCTAGTGATTGTTTTAACTGAATAAAAGGTCCTTGTATTCCCGCAGCCCCTGAAAGAGATGTCCATAAAAAGTTAGCATATTGACAAGCTACAAACAAATGATCAAAAGTTTCTGGCACTAAGTTGTTACAACAACACATACTACTATATCAACAATTATGCACCTAACTAAGACCTTACCAATGGGGATTCTTTTAAATAACATTCTCCATAATAGAGAGGACACTCTGAAAGAAATTGTCTTTTCCCAAATAAGCATAATACCCTGCTTATTTTCCTTCCTTTGTCGCATCAACTCCCAAGGACTTCTAATAGTGAAGTTTCCTTTGCTTTTAGGAATCCACCACAATTTTTCCTTTTCCCCAGAAGATTTACCAAAATTCAAATTATTACTCACATGATTATGTAAATCATCATCAAACATTTCAATCATCACATGAATATTCCAACCTTCAGAATTCATAACATGACTTACTTCTACAAACTGATTAGAAATAGTATGTAACAGAGGTAAAACGTATTGCAATGCCCTTAGCTGAGTCCAATTGTAATGCAACAGGGTAGCACGACCCCCTCAAGGCTCCCATAATATTTCTCGATCTATGTAATCTCTAGCTTAAAGGATCATCTTCCAAACCTTAGAGCCCGCTTTCCATTCAAAAGTTTAGTCCATGTTTCTTACAATATTTGTTCCATAAGAAATTTTACCACAAAGTGTTTTTAGTTTTGAAGCTCCACCATAATTTGGAATATAGGACCTTTTCCAAATCAACTAAGAATCTAAAACCAAGACCTCTGTCTTCTTTAGGTAAACAAATATTATCCCAGGAAACTCAATGCTTAGCCCTTTCCACTTCTTTGAAATTCTATAAAAACTTATCAAAAATTCTATGAATTTCATATATGATGCCTTTTGGAGGAACCATAACTTGCAATCGATATATAGGAATATTTTGCAGTACATGCTTATTAAGGACTGCCTTACCCCCAAATGATAATAGTTTGCCTTTCCAAACCTATAATTTATTCTGAGTCTTCTTAATCGGAGTTGTTGATAATGCTCAACTACATTTGATTCGATTTTAAGTGTAGGCGGTCGCAATCAAGTATAAAACCAACAAAGAGTTGGGGTTGATCCCACAGGGAGTGATACGGTAAATAATTCAGTTACGAAGTGAAATGAGTGTTCTAGTCGATTGTAGAAGTAGACATTTTTGAAACAATTAAATTAAATGGCAGGGATTTGACAATAATTATCAATTGGGGGGATTAGAGTGATCAATTAACAACTACGAACACAAGGGGTAATCAAGTAGAGACGGATCCTTGTGGATGTGATCAATCAAACATCAATTTCTCTATATGGGTGATTAATATTTATAAAACTCGTTGAATCTTCGTGGGTAGGGTAGGCTTTAGGTGCAATAGACATTTCTCAATCAATTATCACGAATCAAGTGAATTTTCTCTCGAACCTCACCAACATTACCAAGATAAACAGCCCAATACCTCAATTAATTTACTCTTTCAAGCTAGATTGGTAGAATTGAGTTTAGACCCACTTTCTCAAGCTAAGTCCATAATAACCCAATCACTACAATCATCAATTAATAGTTTTAACTCTAAAATCTCTTTCTCAAACAAGCTTAGAATAATATGCTAGAATTCCATTGCAACTACAATTCATCAATTAAAACTCAACTACTAATTGAACATACTTCAAATCAACAATTAAATTAATAAATACTTACATCCATAAGCTAATTTAAGCATCTAATCACATAATCACACCCCCAAGAATGGGGGTTTTAGCTACACATAGTAAAGAGTAAGAAATAGTTACCAACTAAGTTTTCCATTAGCTTAGGTAACAATCTACAAGTCTTCCAAGTGCTTGAATTAACTTCTAAAGTAATTAAACCATAAAAATCTACTCAAAAACTTAAAGAACAGTGTTAGGAATCAATAACCCAATGTAGGAACTCTCAAAAACTCAAAACTCTCGCTCAGAACTGCAGAACTTTCTTTTTAAAATCGCATTTATAACTCTTTCAGATTTTCAGTTTCGGAGCAATTCGGTGAAATAAGTCGGGCATCACTGACCAGATCGGTGATGCGCCAAATATTCCCTCCATCACTTTCTTAGGCTGACTTTTCACCCTCTCTTTGTTGTAACTTTAGGCGATCCAGGTGCTCCTTCTTCTCCTCTTTTGACTTGCCTCATTACGAGTCACTCTATAATTTTAGGCGATCAGAACGTCCTTCTCCGATCCGATCGGCGGTTCGCAGATTAACCCTTTCACTCGTCGAGTTGTCTTTGTCCCAAGGCTGGCCTGCTAGAACTTTTGGCAGGCTGAAGAGCCACTCGGTGAGTCTCCTAGTGGCTTTGGCAATCATTACTCTTGCTTTTCTTCAGCTTTTTTCAGTTTTTTTGCTCCTTTTTACCCGGTAATTTCCTTGCCTTGCTCTTTTACCTTCAATGCTACAAATTAGCATTTAAATATCAGTTTAGAGCATAAAATAGGCATCAACGACACTAAAACTCTAGATATTAAGGCCTAATTGAGTTGAAATCTCCTACTCATCAATTGTAAAATCAACATTCCTTTTCTTAGCATGCTTAATAGGACACCCAAGATAAATTAAAGAAAATTTATCTCTTCTAAAATAAGTATTATCTTTGACTAATTTCACAGTATCTTTAGTAACCTTGTTAGACATGTAGAAGAAACTCTTCTCCTTAATGATTTTTGTCTAGATTTTCTTTCATACTCCTGCAACACCTTCATAATCAAAGGCAAAGACATCTTATTTGTAGAAGAGAATATTATGGTATCATTTGTTAATCAATCAGGTCCATAAGCACTATCTCGATTGAGTTTAAACACCACAACCTTGATTTCTTTGACCCTGGTATTGTTTTATTACAAGAATTATCTCCTAGTGTAACTTGAGGTTGAATATGTTGTAACATACTAAGCTCATCATTACTATCAATACTAGTGAACTGATCTGTAAAAACTTTTAAGGCTTAATTAGTTATCTCTGCATCACCCTCAGCCCAATTGCCATTAGATTTTTGAATTCTCTTCAATACAAGTCTCTTTCTTCTTCCTTTGACCAAACAGTAAAAAAATTTGGTACTCTTGTCCCCTTTAGTCTACCACTAGATTCTATATATTTTCATCCAAAACTTTTCCTCATAGTGCAAATAAAGCTTATATTTTCTCTCAGCTTGTTGAAGGACCATCATGTTACCATTACCAGGGTCTGTTTAAAACTCCTCCTTTTTCAATCTAACAATTTCCTCTCTAATATGCAATTATTTAAAAATATCTCCAAATTTAGCCCTACTCCACCTAGCTAAGGTTAATTTGGTCTTCTTTTGTTTCAGTTTCCACTATACGAACACACCATTAAAAAGATCAGATCCCAACTTTATCTTAGCACCTCCATTAAATCATCACATTCAGTCAAAAATTTCGAATACCTTAAAGGTTTGAAGAACTTTTGAACATGACCTCCACTCACTAATAAAAAAGATGCACGATCAGACACAGTTCTTGCCAAGTTCTTAATATCCACATAACCAAATATATCCTACAGACCCTGAATTACAACCACCCTTTCAGGTCTTTGAAAAATACATTCCTCATCAGCTCTACCATTCCACAACGTAAAAGGGCTACCTGAGAACTGTACATTAGATAACTCACAAGAATCGATATAGAAAACAAAGTTTTCATACTCTTTCAGATACACATGAAGGCCACCAATTTTCTCTTCTTCTCACATAATAACATTAAAGTCTCCTAAAATCATCCAAGTCATTGAATGATTGTCTCCTAAAGCTTAATATCCTCCACAAACATTGCCTCTCAACCGCAGTACATTTAGCATAGACCATAGTAACCAAGAACTAATATTAGCCCATTCTTTTGTGTCAGTTGTACTATTAGTTGTTGTTCTAAGTCTGAAAATACTCCCACATGAATCCCCTCATGAATAAACATCAAAATTTGACCATTGGAATTATAGTTACATACTGCATACCCTGTCATCTCTTGTATTTTTGAATCTCCCTAATGTCTTGAAAAGGTTCCATCAATGAAATTAGAAAGAGTTTGTGATGTTTATGTAGCAGATGAACTCTATGAAATGCATTTTGAGTTTTCACTAACCTTATGCTCCAAAATAAAGCTTTTTGAATCTTCCTTACAAATCAGAAGCCTCTTGTCCTATATCCTTGTTGGCTTTAAATCAGAAGCCTTTATTTCTTTACCTTTATTTCATCTAGTCAATATCTAAGGAGATAGACCAGCTTCCTTACAAATTTTGCTCTCTATTTAATAACTTTCTTCTTCTTTATTGTCTTCAATAGTTGTCCCATTAACACCGTCCCTTATTATTTTCTCCCGAATTATTGTCATATCAATCTCCAATAGGACCTAGTGTGAAACTAGTGCATGCAAAGTTTTATTCTGATCAGATCTTCTAGAACCAATCGTGATGTCTTGGATCCCAGATGAAACACTCTCCCTGCATTAGCCATCATCTAGTTGTTGTACAGGTCCAAGAGGAAATCCCTCTTCCAATGGAATCACTGTCTGGAGAGGCTCATGATAAGTAGCATTGCTCATGTCTGAATTTTGATATGTCACTATCTCCTTCTCATGCGTTTCCTCCCCTCTATTCTCATTGTTTATATTCATCTACTCTTTATCCTTTACACTATCAATGGATTTATTTTTTACGAATTGTATTGCAAATGTGTCAACTTGCCTATTGGCTGCATCCTCGGCTCTTACTCTGATATCTTCAGAACTTGTTGTGTCGCTTCCATTATTATTAGCCTCTTCTAGCATCTGATCTGAAATGTTGTTTTGTAATTGTTGTTTAGCAATAATATCGTGCTGATTATTAATGGTTCTCGTAATCCACTCCTTAGTGATACATGCCTATGTTGTTAATCATTTGCATTAGTTATATTCTCCTAAACTAGCTTTTTCTCCTTAATTTCATTTGTGTCCTGCTTCTGAGTTTCTCTAACCCCTGATTCAATTTTTTTGTTCTTCATCATTGGCTATATATACTAATTCATCAAAAGAATTCAAATGGTCAGTTCCTTTATTAGGCATAGTTGCTTTTTTACTTATGCTAGCACCATTTTCCTTTGTAAAAACTCTTTTAGTAGGATTATGTTATCTTATGATTATCCTTCCTGTTCCTCATTCCCTGTTATCTCTTCTTGCTCTCTATGTAGTATTTACTTCCCGTTCGACTACTCATTTTCCACAGTACTATCAGCGCTTAACTTTGGATGTAAGTTCCTACAGTCTTCCTATGCATGACATTGAACCTGTAAATAATATTTACAGTATTTGGGCATCATGTCATAATGAATCTTCACTTGTTCTTTCCTTTATTCATTATTGTGTTCTTTCATAATCTTCATTTCAAAAACTTTGGGAAATCAAACATAAGATCTACATGCACCTTAACTCTTACACAACTTGATCTAGAAGATCACCTATGAATCCTCAATTTAACCTTTCATGGCATAAACCCACATGATATCAATTTCATCCATTAGACAAGGGTTAAACATGGAAAAAATATAATATCATCAATATATCATGATTTAATACTAAATCAATCATAAAAAAATACTATCTACTCAATTGGAATCATACTCAACACTACCCACAACATAGGAAGAAACCCTAGCTTAGATTGGGGGTTTTTCTTCACAATTGGAGGAAATCTAGGGGGCTCTATGGATGGAAGAATCGATAGATGAATAAGACATCATACCATTATTCAAAGCCCTCACAATAGCTTGCAACAATGGAGGAATTGACCTAGCTTCCTTCTATTCTTCTTCTTCTTCACTTTCTAGAGAGAGGATTTTTGGAGGTAATTGGGTTTCTTTTGTGAATCTAAAATAATGATTTGGAATCATCTAATTAAGGTTCTTTTAGCACTATATAGGTGTCCTAATTCATAGTAAAACGACCCTACTTAATCACTAACTAATTCTAGAACCTTCCCCTAATCCCCCAACTTAAAACAATTGACTTTAAAACTGCCCCCACCCACGACACCCTGACCCACGAACCGTGGGTGGGTCTACGGTTACTGGTCCTTCGTGGGTGGAGTACTGGAGCTTAACTTCAAGGCCTTGACCCACGACCCTCCCCCACGGGGTGTGAGTCCCCATCTTGGGTCACTGCCTTGGGGAAGATTTAGGGACTGTTTTGGGGTCCTCCTCAAAGACCCTTTTGGTTGGTCCTTGGGGAGTCGTAACTTGACGTTTAACCCCTAAAACCTTCATTCTAAGTTCGGGAAGTCATTTTACGATTTTCACCCTCATATCAAACTCTAAAACCTTCACGTAAAGCTCTAGTTTAGTCTACTAGTTTTCCGGGTGTTAAAATATCTCCCCCTTGGGAACATTCATCCTCGAATGACGATTCTAAATACCTTAAAGGAAACGACTCTAGAATAGCAGCCCATCATGCATGCAACACAATTAAATGCATATAACTAACGAGGAATTTCATCTCCAAGCTAAACATACTCAATGCAACACATGGAAGTAGGAACTACATCTAACCACCCATGATGCAAGAAATTCTCATAACTAGTCATGTTCAAGAAGGAACTACCATCTCCTAGTCATAACATGCTCAACATACTCTCATGATGCTCATATGCAATTTTACTCTCACAAAGTATTTATTCGAGGAGGAATCTCTCAATTCCAAACTAAAGCATGCTCATATAGTAATCTCATGAAGTCAAATAGGCAACTCATAGTCATTGCACAATAACATGAGGAAATAATTATGCAAATTCATTTTCTTTCAAAACACAAGCTTTAATGAACATGCATCATATAAGGAAATCATGGCAACACATAAACACACAATAACCTTGTTAGCTAGGCACACTATCTCCCCTTTGGGAGTAAGCCTACACAAACTCTTCTAAACACCATTCATACTAAATACAACTTCAAAGTCTAACATATCAAGTCATAAAAGACCAAACAATACCGGATAATAATGAAGCATGAAACACATACCTGTAGTCATACTAGGAGGTCACTCTTGATCATTCTTAGCTTGGAGGACATACAACCTATTCTTCTTTTGAGTACTCTCATCTGGACCACTAGAAGCAACTTGCTTATCCTCCCTTCCCTCGGGAAATACCTCATTTGTGCCCACTCTTTCCACACCCATAACAACCATCCATGGCGGCTAGGCACTTACCATAATTATTCCTTCCACACTTGGTGCAAGTAAACCTAGGTAATGGAGACCCACTACCTTTCTCTTGGTTAACCCTAGGGGTATAAGGGGAATCTTGACCGGAAGACCTTTATTTAGTCTTAGGCCTACCTTGTCCATTTGACTTAGCAGTAGAAAAGTTCCTATCATTGGTCCTAGCACTTTTTTCCTCTCTATTCTTCTTCATAAGTTTTGACTCCTCAATTTGTTGGGCATACACCATAAGCCTAGAGATATCCATATTATCCAAAAGCATTGTCGTGCGGCATTCTTCTTCAACCAATTCAGACACACCCGTCAAAAACCTACTCATCATATCCCTCAGATTTGCTACCATAGATGGAGCATACTTAGACAATAGAGTAAATTTCAAGGCATACTCCTTAAAACTCATGCTACCTTGCTTAAGGTTGATAAACTCTTCTACCTTAGCCTCCCTCAACTCCCGGGGAAAGAACCTATCAAAAAATGCTAGTTTGAACACTTCCCACTCTATTGGGCCAGCTTCTACTGGCCTAGCATCTATCCATTGTTCATACCATATTTGAGGAACATCCTTCAATAGGTAAGCGGCTAGTTCCGCTTTTTCTACCGAAGTCACCCCCATGATGGAAAGTACTTTGTAAACCTCATCTATAAACCCATTAGGATCCTCTTCCACCATGGAGCCATAAAACTCCCGACGTTCATCCTCAAAAACTCCCTCACTCTAGGAGCAGCCATCCCCCTAATTGGGTTCGCTGGAGCTACAACCTCACTAATGGCTTGCGCCGTCAAGGCTTGAGCCAACAATTACATAGTAGACCTAAACTCTGCATGAGTCACATTCTCCCCTATAGTGTCAATTGTAGCTTGAGGAGGAGCATGGAGAGGAAACTTTTGGTCCACATTGCCTTCCTCATCCCTCCAAGCATTAGCCCTGGTATTAGCCATATCCTGAAAAGCATAGGGCAAGAATTAGGAGAAAGACCTACTAGAGATGAACTCTATAGCACGACTTAGAGAATAAAGAAGTGAAATTTCCTAAACATCCATTAGCCTCCTATTCATAAATGTGGCACGCTTCACCTTTATGAACAAGACTCTACTAGACGTGATTTGAGACAATCCTAGAACTGTTCTAAATCTTTTGTTCTGATTACAAAGTTTGTCATGACCCAGGGATACACCCTAGATGTAACATGACATACTTGACCCCGAAGGGGGTCTCATACAAGACCTTAGCATATCATAACATAAGATAATAGAAAATTATGGAAATTTTAAAAACTTTATCCGTACAATCAAAGTCTTTCATAAAAGCAAAGCGGAAGTCTTACTACACTTGTCTCAAACCATCTAATACAACTTTGAATAACTCTTGGGCCATAGCCCATACAATAGTCTCAAAACATAAAGAAAAGACCTAAAGGAAATGGTGGCTTTATCCTCGATACCATGAGGACTCACCGAGTCTTCAACTTCGTTCTCCTTAGAAACCTATCCTTAAGAATGGACCTCAAATCACCGAACCCTACATTTGATTAGAATGTGGGAAAGAGTATGTGTTAGTAAAAAAGTACTAAATATGATAGCTAGCATAACATCAAAAGAGCATAACATAAGGGTTAGTCAACATAAGCCATATGCCACAATTGTAAGAATAACTTCATGAAACATAAACTATAAGCATAAGAGACAATATAATAATCATAAGCAAAGTCTCCAACATAGGAATCATGTAAGCATTAGTCAACCCTTAGTCCTTCATATCATAAGAGAACTACTTCTCAAGTAACCTCAAAGCAGACTTGTGCAATGCATGAATAAGACCCCATAATCCCATTCATGCTAAGTATCCCCTTTCGTCATTATATTCATACTTACAATCTTATGGTCATATCCTTAGCTTAGTTCTCAAAAATAAGAGAATCTTCACATTAGAGAACTTCATAAGTAACCTTCAAGTTATACTTGTGCAATGCATAGATGAGACCCCATAATCCCACATAGTCTAAGTACCACTTTTAGGCCATCATACTTCTTTATCATATTTGATCTAGTCTTTAGCTTACTTCTCATTGATAAGGGAATCTCTCACCTTTAGTCAAACATATCATGGAAGGAAACTATAGCAACAATCCATCAAAACATACTTCATACAAGAGAAACACTTCTTAGGTAACCATAAGTCATACTTGTACAATGCATGGATAAGACCCCATAATCCTACCCACACTAAGTATTCCTTTAGGTCCTCATTCTTATACTTCTTGGTTGGAAACTAGTCCCTCTCTTTAA
>JAJONR010006429.1:0-22209 GCA_029582245.1 Solanum etuberosum
AGCATGTAATTAGGAATGTCTACTTAGAAATTATGCCTATAGGATTTACTTCAGCATGTTGATTAAGTAGTGGATTTTAATAATACACCAGTTTCAGCGTACTAAGGACTTTAAAGTGCCGATCTGCCCTAATTGTTATTTGTTAATGAGAGCTTTATTAATAAATTTCAGCATGCTGACTTAGTAATCACGTCTATAGGACCAAATAATAAGATTAATGTTAATCAGATTAAACAAATCGGCTTGTTAGAACTGTTTTCCTAATAATGTTTAGCATGTTAAATGATTATAATTTTATTGTGCCCATTTTTCTGCCACTGCTTCGTGACATAATTAGTTACTGCCACTTAATTGTTAAAGTTAGCAAATCTGCTATTGCATGCTAATCCCTTGATCAAAATAATTAGTCTGCCCAAAATCAATTCTGATTTGATATTATGCCCGTTTTGTGATCGTTTTAAATTCTTGCTGCCCTGGCCAAGTCCCGCCTGAAATATTTTAGTTTCTGCATTATGAATAATTGTTTGACCACTTAAAATCAACTAAAAATGAAATAATAATCATAAATCCTGCACTATGTCATAATTTCCTGCCCTTTTATTTATTAATTATTATACTGTTAGGCCACTTGCTTAAATATGCGCACACACTTAGCATGAGAACCTTTCACCTACTATGTGTTTGTTAGCATGTTAATAATTAAAATCTAGAGGCCAACTTGAGACTTATGTGCTAATTGCTCGTCCTATTCGTTTTATTTGGTATCTAGAGGGCCTAATTAGGAGCCTATTTTAATTTAAGTCTAAAACTACCTTAATAGAAGTCCAACGCCTCTTGGACATTAAGCAGGGACGTTAGGCACCTTGTAGGACGTTATGCATGCGGAAGGTGGGGTAGGGGTAGTTAGGCCCTTACGGAGATGATGAAAATTGACTACGGCTTAAAATGACAAACATTGGTTTTGTCTTTCCGAATAATAAGCCGAGTGCTGATCGGTAAAGTATGTAGTTTCCCATGGTCTCCCTTTCCTTTTCCCTTTATTTGTTTTAATATTATAACTGTTTGGGGTAGCCTAATAATAAACCGCTCTCTTTTATCTATTTTTGTCTAATTCTGTCTTCTCGCTTATCTCTTTATTTGTTTGTTTATTGTTTATTTTTATCACCTAGTAAGCATGTTTAATTCAAATAACCTGTAAATAAAGTGACCTTAACTGCTACTCGTAACCCCCACATAAATTGCATGAGATACGGCCGGGACCCACATTTGTGGACCTCGAGGGATGCTTAACACCTTCCCCTCGAGGTAATTTGAACCCTTACCCGATCTCTGGTTCGTTGACCCTTTAGTTAGATTTAGTTAGGTTAGATAGGTGCCCTAACGCGCCTTAATTCGTTAGGTGGCGACTCTTCAATTAAGCCCGAAAACCCAGAAAGAGTTGTTAGGTCGTGCACCGAAACTCGTTTTTTGCGAAAAATGGGGCGCGACACATGATATTGTTATGGATATTTCATTCAATGATTCAAAAGTTGTAACTCATTCTAAAGTTCTTTTTGATATTATGACCTTCCAATCAATCTTGGGGAAAAGTCGAGTACCATGTCTTAAAACAAAGAAATAAAAAAAATGAGAGAGTCTTATGAGTGAAAATCATCGTGGGCACCATAGGACGATAGTAAGTTGAGAGAGTGAGATAAAGAATGTCTTATTGGTGAAAAACTATGAAGGGCACCCACTGATCGAATGATGACATTCCATCTTGGCATGAGCATAATCTATATAGAAGTCCAGCTATAGACTGAAGGTTACAACATTGTTTCGTGAGTTTCAGACAACTTAGAAGGATCAAACGTTCAGTCCAAAATGCATGTTATAATTCATTAAAGTCGTCACGTACTTTCGGATAAGATTCTTTTCATTCCTTTCAAATATTTACTTATTCGTTTCCTCCTTCTAAAGATATAACTTTTCCTTTCATAACCCTTTCATTGTGTAATCTGTACTGAGTCTCATTTAGCATAAACTCGCGTCAAGTGGGAAAATAAATAAAAGTCGTAAAATTGACTACGGTATTTTCAGTCGAAGGTTGGGGGCATGCACAACATTGACTAGAGCTCTGAATCAATCGAGCTAAAAATATCCAAAAAAACAAAAAAAGAAGTGTTACTTCACGGGACCGTGAGAATATAGTTAAAGCAGGAGAGTTGCTTTGGAAGGGATGAGCCACACAACATGCACAAGATGGTAGTGCGTGAAATATTCATGAGGAGTGTTTCAAGGGAAGATAAGGATTGTCTTTGGAGTATTTTCAAGCTATTCACGCAATCATCGATAGAGTGTATCTTCCATGTTGGACGGATTCAAAGTCTTACTCCACAAGACATCCAAAGTCACAAACCAACTACCATTTAGGAAAAACTAACAAATCATACTTTGTTCAAACAGGTACAAGCAAAATCTTGTAAGCAGTTCGTGAGAGATAAATGACGCGAAGGTAAGTTCTTGAATCTTTGTCTCTCTTGCAATATACACATATTCAAATCAACGCTAGTGAAAATCATAAATAATAAAAAAAAGGAAGGGAATAGTTTTCCACAAATAAAATCTGGGCATTTTTTTTTATTTGTTTGTTTTCTTTCGTATTTGGAAAATTAAAATAAAATAAAATAAAATAAAATAATAAAATAAAATAAAGAAATAAATAAAAAGATATTAAAATCAATAATTAAACAAAAACAAAAAATAATTAAAAAAAAAATAAAAAAATCACCTATTCTATTCTCATGTCTTCACAGGGTACAACAACCCCTGGTTGCATATAGGGCACGATAACCCCTATTCTATTTTCATGTCTTCACAGGGTACAACAACCCATGGCTGCATATAGGGCACGATAACCCATATTCTATTTTTCATGTCTTCATAGGGTACAACAACCCCTGGTTGCATATAGGACACATAACCCCTATTCTATTTTTTTTCATTTCTTCACAGGGCACAATAACCCCTGGTTACCTTTTGGGCACAAATCTCCCTTTTATTTTTACTTTATATCTGTATTGGGTAAAAAATATTATTTTTGCATATAGGGCACGATAACCCCTATTCCATGTTTCCATGTCTTCATAGGGCACAATAACCCCTAGTTTATTTTTCATGTCTTTACAGGGCACAATAACCCCTGGTCGCATATAGGGCACAAAAACCCCTAGTTTATTCTCATGTCTTCACAGGGCACAATAACTCCTGGTTACCTTTTGGGGCACAAATCTCCCTTTTATTTTTACTGTATATCTGTATTGGGTAAAAAATATTATTTTATGCCTACTATAGGCCTTTACAACTTTTACTAATAACTCACAAAAATTTTCCTAGTGCAAACTGGGGCAGAAAATTTTTATTTTGTTTTCATGGCATGCAGGTCTCTTTGCAGTACACAAATATGAAGTTCAAGAATAAAATCATCATTTTATTTGAGAAACGAAGAATGTTAGATGTCAATGACATCTAGAGTCTCTTTCGACCCATGTAACAACTTAACATATCAGGAATCATCTTCTCAGCTTTCTAATCAAGAAAACAACATTCAACAATATTCTACAAACTGTCATTTGGGGGAGTGCCAACAACTCGATCCAAGCTTCAAGTTCAAGTCTGATCAAATCTCAACTTCAAGATAAAAATTTGAGATTAAGGTACCCGCCAGAAGAAGGTGATAACTGGAGATCCAAAGGAAGACCTGAAGAAAGAGATTCAAGACAGGCATAATAGATAGGATTTTGTATCCTTTCTTTTAGTCTTATCATTTTCAATGTAATAACAGGAGCCACGAACTGGAATCTCGACGGGACATCACTCGACTCTTCAACTCATTTTTCATCTCTGTACCCACTTGAACTACACATGACCTGATTCTCTTATAACCCGAGATATGTAGGCTGCTCAAAGCTAGAGCTCGGTCAGATTCACTTTCTTTATTTTATTTTCTATTTTTCAATAAATAGTAGGCCAAAAATCAGGCACGTTGTTCACTTCTTTGCTTGAAAACTCTTCATGTTCCCAAGCAAAGAAGGGCATCCTGTGAACACCTAATTTTTGACCAAACCTAAATTTTACACCTTTTAATATTTAAGTATATATCTTGGATCTAAACTAGAGATTTTTTTATATTTATCTTATTTTTATAAATTCATTTTAATATATTTGAAAAAAAAACAAAAAAAAACAAGAGTTGCATTATTAAAGTTTTGTTTTAAAAAAAAAAGAAGAAGAAAGTTCATAAAAATATATATGTTTCTTTTAATTTAACAAATAACTAGTATTTAGTGATTATAATTTATTATTAGCTATTTAATTTTTGGTTAGTAAAAAAAAGGGGGTCAAATAATTATTATAATATAATTATTAAAAATAAAAATAATAATCTAACCTACCAATTACCCCATTTCCTTGTCAATTACCCGACCCCACTTCTCCCTGCCACTTTCTTTTCCACTTTTTCCCTGCCACTTTCTCTAATCCCATTACCCCAATACCCCCACTCTTCCTCACCACATACACATTACACACACGCACATACATACACACTAGTCACTACACACACGCACATACATACACACTAGTCACTACACACACGTACATACAGACAACACACAAAATATTACTATATAAAGGAACATAATACACACCTGAAAAAGACATCACTACATACGGGAAAAATCAGTATACACAAACAAAAAAAAAAACCAATCAGCAGAGACAATAAAAAAGCATTACACTCTAAGTCAGAAAATTCACACGCAGAGGATAGACACCAAAGAAAAAAAAAGGTTTTGTTCGTGGATTCGAGTTCGTGGCTCCTTAAAGTTGATTAATTATAATTAGCTTTGGAAATCAGTAGATTGTAGCGGTTTCTTTTTGTGGGAAATTAAGTTTTACGAAAAGGTAATTCTAATTTCTTATATAGTTCAATGAAATGTTTGTTCGAAACTTGATTATGATATTATGAAATCTCCAAAATTGCATATATTGTTATATGCCACTATTTTATGATGCATATCGTGTTTTTTATTGTAACACTTGTTAATGTTTAAAGAAAGACAAGAGCGTAGTCAATTTTTTTATAAAATAAAGCTTAATTGATTAGTTGATTTAGAAAAACTTTGTGGAATATGTTTCCTTTTAATTTATTTATTTTGATAAAATAATAAGTAAAAAATAATAATAATAAATTTGTTAGGAAAAGAAGAAGAAAAATAAAGGTAGAATTTGAGGTTCTACCCTTTTCTAATTTGCTTCATCGTATGTTTTAATTTATGTCTCTTGAATATTTTCGTGTATTCATTTTGATTGTTTCGCTTGAAATTAGTTTAAATGTTTGAATAAATTTATTCATTGTTTGATGGAATATAGTTAAGTTAATGACTTTATGTGTTCAAGATATGATTTAAGAATTTAATTAAGTACAAGTTTCTTATAGTAAAATTAGGAGGAATTTGGAATTGTATCACTTAAATGCTAATGGGCCCTGCAAATTTCTTGAATAGAAAGGATTATTTGGGGTTAAATTTAACTTAGAAAATTAAGAGATTCTATGATAATTTTGATATTGATAGACAAAATAATTTTAGGTTCATAACCTAGTTTAGACAAAGAATATTATAAAGTGGCAAAGTCGCATTTACTCGTTTTGACCCAAATACTTTTAATAAGAATAAATCTTTGAGTAGACTCAATTTTTAGGTGCGATGTACAAGCAAATTAATAATTCGTGGTAAGGTTGGAAAGCGCCAATACGCCACACTAATAAAATAAGACAGTTTTACAAGACAGTTTAAAATAAATTAGAGAAAATGGAACTTAAGTAAATTGTTAGGCTAATAAACATAATGTATCCAAAAAATTAAGTCAAGTCATATACAAGTCAATAAAGCAACCGTGCTAGAACCACGGGACTCGAGGGGTGCCTGACACCTTCCCCTCGGTCAACAGAATTCCTTACTTAGACTTCTAGTTCGCAGATCAACAAAATAAAGAGTCAACTTCCTTTTGATTAGGGATTTAAATAAGGTGACTTGTAACACCAAAACTCAATTCCAAGTGGCGACTCTGAAATAAAATAATCTTTTTTCGAAATGTTACTTTAGTTGGAAAAACTCTATTTTCAAAATCAGTTTGGGAAAAAATAGGGGTGTGACAATGAGTATTTCAGGAATTACATTGCGTTTGGTTATGAACTTGTAATTTTTTTTAAATTTTATGGTTCATTTACGTAATTGCCCCTTAAAGGGGGTTAAAACAAAGAGATTATATTTAATGGATAGTTCTTATAATTTGTCGTTCAAAAAATTTAAATTATATGATGAATAGGGGATCACTTCGCCTAACATAATTGATTGACATAAATATTCAAATTACAAAGCAAATTACGAAGTATGTAGAATTTTATGTGTTTGCTTATATTTATTTTTTTCAATCTTAATTTATTAAATCACAATTGCTATATGTTCACAAGAATGAATTGTACTATTAGAGGTCATTGATAGGAATGGGATAGAAAAAAATTAAATTATCATCCTTAATGAATGGGGGGTATGAGCTGTAATTATTTATGAGAGAATGAGTATTTAAGAAATTACATTGGGTTTGGCTATGAACTTGTAAATATTTAAATTTTATGGCTCATTTATATAATTTTTCCTTAAAAGGGGTTAAACCAAAGAGATTATATTTAATGGATAGTTCTTGTAATTTGTCGTTTAAAAATTTTAAAATATATGATGGATAGGGGATCACTTCGCCTAACATAATTGATTGACATAAATATTAAAATTACAAAGCAAATTACGAAGTATGGAGAATTTTATGTGTTTGCTTATATAAATATTTTTCAATTTGAATTTATTAAATCACATTTGCTCTATGTTCACAAGAATGAATTGTACAATTAGAGGTCATTTAATATAGGAATGGGATAGACAAAATTATTTTATGAATTAAAATATCTCATGAGGCTAATTATTCATTTTATATATATATATATATATATAATTTATTTTATCATCATTATATTACAAATGAGATAAATAGTCTTGGGACTAAATAATATGACTAACCAAATCATGACAAAATAATCATACATATCCTCATGCCAAACAACTATTAATACAAAAAAAGCTATTAATACATTCTATCTCAATTTATTGGGTTCACGCTTGCACAAGCATATAACAGTTTTTTATATAAAAGCTACAAAGAAAAGCGGCTTAACCTATTTCAATACTTTTTTTTAAAAAAAATTTAAAAAAATTGCAGCTTCATATTTTATTTTTGTTTACTCATTGACTACAGTATGAGTCTATCTCGCCATCATATATAATTACTTTAAAAGAGTTTTGATTGATAAAATTAGTTTAATTAAATACATTTTAAATTAAAATATTTTTAAAATATAATATTTCAAATTAACGTGAATTAAGTCATATCAAATCTAAAAGTTATATATATGTGTCAGTTTCTCACTAAGAAACAACATTAATTATGTGGTTGAGCTCATGTATATTTCATGTGTTTTAAATTATCTTTGAGAACATTTTAGTCTTTTACAACTTTTTTTTTTAGTATTTCATCCGTGTTTGATACCCACTTTTTTTCTTATTTAGGTATGATTTGACATGAGTGTGTCCTACTTTTTCTTACTCTCTATTTTGTCCCTATAATTTATTTCTTACTTAAATTGGTGCAAAATAGTAAATATAACAAACTTTATGGCCTTTCTAAGAAATTTTTTAACACACTTAAAAAGTTGGTTTAATCCATCGGTGGCTCTCTAGAGTTGGCACGATGTTTCACTTAGACAACTCAACTGGATGATGTTCATTTTAGACACCTCATGTAGGATCTCACTATGTTATTTTGACACCTTTTTTTTTAATATCAACTATATAATGTGTCTGTGTTACACTCGCGAATAACGTGTAAAGTGATGAATTAAACTATGACATTCGTCATTTGTGTCAAACATAATTTTTAAATAATTAATTTTGAGTAAAAATTAAAACTGACCAATGAATTTATGACACATGTAATTACAAAATTAAAATATCAAATAAAAAAAGCCCCACCCCCAAATTTAACTTGATGATATATTGTTCATTGTTTGAGTTTCATTTGAAATGATTTGAGGCATGAGAATATTAACTATGAACTTTGGGAATAAAAATATTGCCGCTGAAGTTGTTGAAGTGTAATCAACATAATATAGAACAACAAAATCAAATCAAACTAGTTTTGCAACATATAGATCTAGATTGCTTCACTTAAATAAGCTAAGATAGATTATTTATTGCTCCATAAATATTAAAGTAGAACAAACCAAAAGATCAAAATATGGTATATATAGTTGTTTCTCCATTAAGAACATTGATAACCACTCCAGCAGATAAACTGAAATACATAACAAGATTATCACCCTCTGAAATTCCATCATCTTGAACATTTCTTGAAGCAAATTCCTCTTCACAATTCAAGGCAAAATCATTAGCTGATTCAGCATGATCACTAGTTGATTGAAGTTTCTTCTCTTGAACATCATCGAAAGCAGTCATAAATGCTCCAACAACACCACCATACATGTTGTTGAGACATAATATAATTATTATGTTAAAGTATGTTATTTCTAAACTTGAGGTGGTTAGATAACTCAACATGATATTAGGTAATTATAGCAAGAGGTTCTTGATGATCACATCTAAAAGTTTTAAGCTTATGTATTCAGATTTCATTTAAAATTTTATGCTAGTAGAAAGGAATAAGAATACTTTTCGTCTTAAATAATTGATAAGTTCTTGTTTTGGTCCTTCTGATATATACATTAACATATTTCACCTTCTATTAATTTAAAATGTGTCTTTGGTCCCTTCACTTATAAAACATATCACATGATTGACTATCTATAGAACTGTATTATCGTCAAATATGAAGTAACAATACAAACATAACATAACATATCACATATGAGTAATTAAGTGGTGAGATGATTAAAAATTATGGTAATTTGTGAATATATTAGCAAGAAAAGGGATCAAAAGTGCACAATTCAATTAAATGAAGATATAATGTGCTTCGGCGTCAGATCAATTAAATCAAAAGTGCTTTTGGTCCTATTAAAAATGAGATGGCCACATAGTTCAAAATACTAATATTAGAAAGCAAGTAAGAGGTTTCACGTTCAAATCTCTCTGCCACCAAAATAACAAACATTAATATTTCCACAAATTTGATGTTTCGCCTATGAAAGAAAAAAAATTGCGTGAGGGGGTGCTTGAGATTGTCATACAAATAAACATATTTATGCAAGAAGTTATTGTGGGCTCAGATCTCACCATGGGCGAAGCTAGAGTTTCACCAGAACTCAGTAGCTTTGACACAAATCACGTGTTACTAAAGTAACATGTATGTTACTAGCAGAGGCAGACCCTCACTTTTAGGAGGGGTGCACGTGCACCCGCTAACTTCAAAAAAAAATCATATGTATATATGTATATCTATTTTGAGAAACTGATAGAAACTAGGATACAGTTAATAGTGCATCCAAGAAAAATATAGGAGTGCCTTTGTGCTGTTGGTATAAGCTAGAGAAACCACCCATGTGATTAGAAATATCCAAACGTATTTGGCATATAAAAAAGAATCACACATACCATTTGCTACACACACTCAATGCTGAAGAAACAACAGGGCTTGTGCCTCCTTCATGACTATGCTTTTTATTTATGTAGTCTTGAGTTTTTGATGCATGATAATTTCCTGCTTGAATAATGGCTATGGCTAAATCAAATGGAGTTTGTGTTGATGAGATTTTTGGATCAAAATTTAAGAGTTTTATGCAGAAATTAAAGTCCCAATTTGATTTATAAATTGTGCATGCTTTTTCAATAAGATTTGAGTTAAAGTTTGCTTTGGTTTGTGAAGCCAAAAGCAAGAAAAAATGCAAGAAAAAGATGAAAAAAATAGAAATGTTTCTTAGAGAAGACATTTTTTGTTTAGCTTTTTTGCTATATACAAGGAAGTAATTTTGAAAGACTATATATAGAGACTTGAACAGACGCTTTAGTGCACCGAACTGATAAAAACTTGCTAGAATACAAGAGACTATATATTCAACAAAAATATTCAATCTTTATAGTTTGTAATCCTGATTTTGGACTTTATAAAATTAGAATTGGACTATAATTGACCAAATTTTAAATAATAAAAGCATTTTATGCATTTATTCATAGGTAATTACATCAATGATAGAGTTAAAATTTTCATTAAAAGTAGTTCATAATATAAAAATATAATACACACAAAGAAATCAATGTAATTCAACATATTCACTCTACATACCTAAACAATATTTTCAACAGAATTCCTTACTTAGACTTCTAGTTCGTAGATCAACAAAATAAAGAGTCAACCTCCTTTTGATTAGGTATTTAAATAAAGTGACTTGGAACACCAAAACTCAATTTCAAGTGGCGACTCTAAAATAAAATAATCTTTTTTCAAAATGTCACTTTAGTTGGAAAAACTCTATTTTCAAACTCAGTTTGGAAAAAAATAGGGCTGTGACAGATGGCGACTCCGCTGGGGAAAACCAGAATTTGAGCTTGTAAATATTGACTTGTATATGACTATTACTAATTTTTATTGTATTTGTTAGCCTAATGTGCTATTTGCTCGCTTATTTACTGTTTTGATATTATGTGAATTGTTATATAATTGTCTCTCCTCACACACCCATCTGAGTCTTCTGAGATACTTTATTCGGAGATGCAATTACGCTCCCGAGCCATAAGATACCAGAGATGCGGCAACGCTCCTAGAAAGGATTCTATAATAACACATGTCTTAGGATGGGAAAGACTAACAGTGAGGTTGGAAAGCCCTACTACCGGTAAACTGTCCCTTTCCAACTCAAGTTATCCGCTCGTTTTACAGTCAGTCTAGACATCTGTTTCATTAGGTTGTTAACTTAGTAAAACAAGCCTCAATGATGATTATCCCCAATAGGTTCTGATTTATCTGCATCATGCATATTTTTGAATTAATAGGGCTCGACACAGGGGTCGAGTCCGTCTAGGACAGGTACCCCTAATTAAGACCATCATCTACATTTTTTGTGCTACTTGTTGTATCATGAGGAAGGCTATACAAAATGTCGACCGACTTTAGATGAATTTTTTTTTTATAAAAATATAAAAGTCTCGGTGTCCTCTTTTTATTAAATACTTTTTACTTTGTGAAAATTTGTACCTCTTTCATAAATAGAAAATTCTATTTTTATTTTATTTTATTTTTAAAAAAGTAAAAATAAATTAAAAAAATAAAATAAAAACATATATACCATTTTTTTTAAAAGTCTAGCCTGATTATCTAATAAGAGAGGTTTTTTTTTAACGACTACAACAGCAAAGATTTGAGGGCTTATTATTTTATTTTTTATGTGCTTTTTTCCAATCATTCTTCTTATAATAATTACTATTTAGAGAAAAAAAAAGAGAAAGTTTATACTATTTTTTCCTTTCAACTCTACTCAAATTATTTAATAGGAGATTTTTTTTCCCTCTCTTTACAAATAAATACATGACTAGGATAAAAAAATGTGATGGTGTGTTCTCCTCCTAGTGTCCAATCATGTATTTTACTATTATATAGAATTATTTTTATTATTTTTTTTTTTAAAAAAAAATGTGTTTATTAGGTCCTAATTTGTCATTATCATCATATAGGAAAATATGAATCCATATGGAAAGGGAGATAAGAGGCCAAGGGAGGATCAATCACCTCGCTTCATGATATTGGATAAGGCCCCGATACTTTTGAATACATGGTATGAAAGTATGACAAATTATGAAAAAGAAGTGGTGTTCAAATGCTTGGGATTTCTACAAAGCCTTTTGTATGTTG
Source organism: Solanum etuberosum (assembly GCA_029582245.1). Taxonomy (NCBI): domain Eukaryota; kingdom Viridiplantae; phylum Streptophyta; class Magnoliopsida; order Solanales; family Solanaceae; genus Solanum; species Solanum etuberosum. The sequence continues at coordinate 11,953 of JAJONR010006429.1, forward strand.
AGCCACGACGGGACTTGATCGAAGCACTAGTTCATTTTTGGGACCCGTCAAAAAATGTATTCCACTTTTCTGACTTTAAACTCACCCCCACGCTGGAAGAGATAGGCGCATTCATAGGAAGGGGTAAAAATCTTCACGAAGGAGAGCCTATGATACCAAAACATATTAGTGGTAGGAGGTTTTTTGAGTTATTGCACATAAATGAGAATGAAATAGGTAGTTGCCTTGATAACGGATGGGTTCCGTTAGAATTTTTGTACAAAAGATATGACCGAAAGGATGGTTTCGATTTATATGGAAAGAAACTTCGTAATAATGGATGTCGTTTGACCTGGGAAGCACACTGTTATGATGCCTTCATAGTAGCTTTTTTGGGGATCATGGTATTTCGAAAAAAGGGAGGAAAGATCAACATAAATTTGGCTGCAGTCATTACAGCTTTTGAGAAAAAGCCTAATATCACCCTCGTACCGATGATTCTGGCAGACATCTACCGTGCTTTGACAATTTACAAGAATGGAGAAGATTACTTTGAGGGATGCAATATGTTACTACAACTATGGATGATTGAGCACATTCGTTATCACCCTTATGTAGTGGACTTCAAAGTAGAATGGAATGATTACATTCGAGGCCACTAGGAAAGAATCAAAGATCATCGTTTTCCGAAGGGTATTGAAGCTTGGAAAAAATACCTCAATAATCTGACTGCTGACAAGATTGTGTGGAATTATCATTGGTTTCCATCAGCCAAGGTGATATACATGTCTACCTTTCGATCGTTCATCGTCCTAATGGGTCTTCGAGGTGTCCAACCTTACATGCCACTTAGAGTTATGCGGCAACTTGGTCGACGCCAGTTTTTACCATCTAATGAAGATATGCGAGAATTCATGTATGAGTTTCATCCCAAGATTCCTTTAAGGAAATCAGAGATATTAAAGATTTGGGGAGGATGCATGCTCTCAAGTCCCCATGATAGGGTGGAGGATCGCGCTAAGGGTGAGGTGGACCAAGCATACTTAGAATGGGTTCATGATCAACCCCCTCCTAAGGTTATGCCAGAAGGATCGGTGAAAGTACCCATAGATCGAGAAGCAGAAAAAGAGGTTAGGATTAAGCAAGCTCGACTCGAGGTTGAAGAAAACTATAGGTCTGCTATGGAGGCCCTAACTAATGACCTCAAGAAGGCTAAAGAAGAGTTGGCCCAGCGTGATGCAATATTCGAAGCGAGAGTTAGAAAACATTGTTCTGCCATTCTGACCTTACAAGAAGACTTGGGTATTATGACAGGCGCTATGGAGCAGCAAGAGGAAAAGTTTAAAAATGAAAAAGTCCAGCTTATATGCGCACAGTCTAGACTCCAGAATCAAGTTAAGGCTTCTATGGAACGGGAAAGGGAAATAGCAAGGCGTTTCATTGCTTATCAGGCAGAGTGTAAGATTGAAAGAAGTCAAAGGATAGCTGAGTGAGATGCACTCCACCTTCAAATTGAAGAGCTCCAGGAACAAGGAGAGAATTTGACGCATGAAGTCAATACTACTCGACATTGGTTACAGAACTGTCATGACAATATGAATGAGGCCAAAGATCGAGTACTTGAACTTAGAGATGCACTCAATGATAATTATGTTGGTTATCTACACCAGAATGATGAGAGGTTGGGCTAACAGGCACGTGCTTTTGCTCCACATCTACCAAAAGCCTTGGCTAGAAGTTATTCGGGTCTTGGGGGTGATTGAGTTCCAAGGCATTTTAAGAGGACATCTTTATTATGTTTTAGTTTCTTTCCGAGTCTGTTTTTTTTCTTAGTTATTAGTTGTTATTTTAATTTTCGTTAATCATTTTGAGTCGATCTTAGTCTCAGGTACTTCTGTTTTCATGTTTTATTCAAATCATTGTGTTAAGAATATTTGAAAATGAATGAAAAAGATTTTCTTTTGATCAACTCATGTACATATATTATTCCTAAAAATATAAAAAATAAATAAATAAATTATTATTATTATTATTATTTATCTCTTTCACGAACTACATAATGATCTGATTCATGTTCAACATGATACGTAGGCAATCCTCAACGGATTCGATCGAAATGCGTTCAAAAAATATTCAAATGAGTAAAATATGAGACTAAAAGACATAAGCAAGTCACCTAAAGCCGGGATGAAACATAAAAGCCTTCCAAAACTCATTTTAGAAATAGAAATAATCTAGGTGCATAACATACAACATGTGATTATCATTTGCAAAGCGCTAAACCCTAACACATTTGTTTTTTATAAAAAGAGAGAAAGAGTTTAAGGTGGTTGGTTTGTGTTTAGTCCTGGAATCTCATCAATACTACACAAGGTCAAAAAGGAAAGAAAAAATGACGCGCAAAGACGGAACAGAGTCGGGAAATGATGAAGTCCAAAGTCAAATGGTTGCACAAGAGTTAGTATCTGTAGAAGAAGTAAATATGTTGAGACAACAGATGGTCGAAATGTATGAAGCTTGGATGAATGGGCAAGCTCCTCCATCTTCAATTTGGGAATACTTGAATGTGAATATGCCATTCCCTATCCAAGTCTCAACAAGCGACCCGGTCTATCCACCTGGATTTGGCCCCTACATTAACACATCTAATACTGCTGGAACTTCCTCGGTACACCCGTTGAATCCACCCATGATGAATAATCCACTCTTCATGCCAACTGCACAAACTAATACAATTCCTCAACCAACACTAGTACAAAAATCAAACGATAATCCTCTACCCAAAGATCAATACGACCAAGGTCAGGCTCCTAAATTAACTTTTAAAATTCCTGACTCTTACCACCACACTCATCAATACAGTTCCCCTGTCGAGGTTGAGAAAACCACTAAGAATGAGGAACAGGAGGAAATTGCCAAAAATATGAGGAGTTTGGAGCAAAACATAAGGAATATGCAAGGACTGGGAGGACAAAAAAGTGTCTCATTTAAGGACTTATGCATGTTCCTAGATGTCCACCTGCCTATAGGGTTCAAAAATCCAAAGTTTGATAAGTATAATGGTCATGGCGACCCATTGGCGCATTTGAAGAGATTTTGCAATCAGCTAAGGGTAGCCGGAGGAAAATAAGAGCTTCTTATGGCTTACTTTGGAGAAAGTCTAACGGGTGTAGCCTCAGAATGGTTCATTGATCAAGATATTTCTCATTGGCATGTCTGGGATTACATGGCTCAAGATTTTGTCCAGCAATTCCAATACAATATTGATATCGTTCCAGATTGCAATTCCCTCGCCAACATGAAGAAAAAAATCATCTGAAAGCTTTAGAGAATATGCCGTAAGATGGAAAGAGCAGGCGGCTAGAGTCAAACCACCGATGAAAGACTATGAATTGATTGATGTTTTTCTCTAGGCTCAAGAGCCTGACTACTTTCATTACCTTCTTGCCACAATGGGAAAACCTTTCGCCGAAGAAACTAAGATCGGAGAATGGTAGAAAACGGCATAAAATGAGGGAAAATTGTAAGTCAGACAGCCATTAGAGCTACCACGCAAGCAATACTGAGCGTGTCAGGTCCATGATAGCGTCTGGATCGAGAGGTGTTCAAATGGGGATGAACCACCCTTATGTGCAAGTCCAACAAGAACACTCTAATTCTCCTCAACATTATTACCCATCCTAATATGCAGTTCTCAATACTCAGGCATATGTCCGACCTCCTCAGCGCCAACAGTGGCGGGCACATGCCCCACAAGGTTCTCGCCCCCAACAGCAAAATTTTCAGGCGCCATATAATCCACGTCTCCGGACAGATTATACAAGAGAACAAAGTCAGAAAGAAAACTTTACCCCAATTGGGGAATCATATACGAGTTTGTTGCAAAAATTAATACAATTGAGATTGGTTGAACCTGTTAATCCCTATGTTGTCAATCCAAATGCAAGAGGCTTTGATCCAACTATTATATGCGAGTACCACGCTAACACCCCAGTTCATAGCACAGAGAATTGTTGGACTCTAAAAAGAGTCATTGAGAAGCTAATCGAGGATAAGGTAATTGAGATACGCAATGAGGAAGTACAAAATGTCACCAACAACCCACTCCCTGCTCACAATAATGAGCGTGTTGTGGGGATGGTAAGCGTTTATGAAGAATTCAAGCAAACATGTAGAACAAAGATGGAAAACATGACCTCAATTGAAGAGTTGAGTATAGTTTTAGAACCCATACGAAAGTCACCATCAATTGCAAAAGGTGCAAGCCCAAATTTTGAAGGCTCAAGAAAACTAGTATTGTACGTCCCTGGAGCTACAAAAAGAGAAGTACCGATGAATGGACCAAAATTATACATTCCCGGTAAGTCTCAACATCTGATAAAAATCAAGAGAGTGTGAAGGAGCCAGTTGTGATACAATTCGCAACACAACTTCCGATAACAAACACCGGAACTGTTCCCTGGAACTATAACAAAGCCATCATTACTCACAAGGAAAACGAGATCGTTGAAGAAACAAATGAAACAAGAGGCTTAACCTGTTCCGGAAGGTATTACGCTCCAGAAGAATTAAAGAAAGACAAACAAGCTAAAGAAAATCAGCTGCCAGTGAAAAAACCTGTCACTGAGGAAGAGGCCGAAGAGTTCTTGAAAAAGATGAAAGCTCAAGAGTATTCTGTTATTGATTAGTTGAGGAAAACCCCTGCTCAAATCTCGTTGCTATCGTTACTCATACATTCCAAAGATCACCGGGATGTTTCGATGAGAATCTTAAATGAGACGCATATTTCATAAAATATCACAGTGAGTCATTTAGAAAAGATAGCCAACCGAATATTTGAGGTAAACAAAATCACTTTCACTGACAATGAATTACCTTTGGAAGTATCTGGGCATAACAAGGCTCTACATTTAACCGTGAAATGTGAAGAACATTATGTGAAAAGGGTCATGGTCGATGGAGGATCGGGTGTAGATATATGCCCTCTTTTCACTCTACAGAGTTTGAAAATCAACACCGATGAAATTCGTACTAACAATGTATGTGTACGAGCATTTGATGGCGCAAAACGCGACACTCTGGTTGAAATTTACTTAACTATTACAATTGGACCAGTGAAGTTCGGAATCACTTTCCAAGTAATATACATGGACACTTCTTACAATTTACTTTTTGTGAGGCCATGGATCCACCTGGCTAGAGCTGTACCGTCTACTCTGCACCAAGTGGTCAAGTTTGAACATGACAAACAAGAAATTATTTTCCATGGTGAAGATGATCTCCCAATCAATCGAGATCCTTCCATACCATGCATCGAGGCCAAAAGAGGTTGTGAATCCCTCAATTATCAGGCTTTTGAGATAATAACGGTCAATCAGTTCTTGGAAGGAAAGCCTATCCCACAACCTCATTTGTCCTATGCTTCAGTCATGGTGGTGGCCCAAATGGTACAGAACGGCTATGAACCAGGAAAGGGACTAGGGTTGTCTTTGAAAGGAATTGTAGATCCCATTAATCCAATGGGTAATCAAGAGACATTTCGTTTGGGTTTCAATCTAACTATATCTGATCGGAAATGGGCAAAAGATCGTAGAAAGAATGTTTGGAATTTGCCGAAGCCAATCCCCCATATTGCTCGATCTTTCATTAAACCTCGAGGTGAACCGAGTCTGGACTTACCTATCCCAAATGATGTGGATGAAATGTGTAAAGGTATAAAGGAAATGTTTTATGAGGTAAACATGACTCAGATGAGTGAAGGCACTAGTCATATGGATGTGCAGTTCATCGGCAATGTCCAGCTCAACAACTGGGAAGCCACTCCTCTCCCTACAAGGAAGGAGTCTTGGTAGTTTATTTTGCTTCTTTTTATTTATTTATTTGGATTATTCTCAAGGTTGTAATTCAAACATTCTAGTTGTCTCACTTTGGTGTTAACCCTTCTATCATTTCCCATTTAATGCAATGAAGTTTCAGTTTTCCAGTCATATTCTATCATTTTTCTTTCTTCTTTCTCTTTCTAATATTTGTCATATTATTTTCATTTCAGTTACGTTAATGTCGACTTTAATAATATGATATGTATGCGGAGTTTACGGTTAGATCCTAAAAAGTTGTCTGATCTTGAAACAACGAATCCTAAGTCTGAGGAATATGATGAAGATGAAGCTTATGAAGATATTAAAAGGGGATTGGACCAATTTGAAAACAAGCCTAAACCTAATTTAAGTGAAACCGAGGCGGTTAATTTGGGAACTCCTGAAGAAGTTAGAGAAATAAAGATAAGTATTCATGTCGATCAAAATATTAGAGACGACATAATTCAAGTTTTTTTGGAATATAAAGATGTTTTCGCCTGGTCCTACGATGACATGTCGGGCTTAAGTGCTGATCTGGTAGTTCACAAACTTCCCATACATCTTGAATTTCCACCCGTCCAGCAAAAGCAAAGAAAGTTTAAGACAGACATGAGCGATAAAATTAAAGAGGAAGTCATGAAACAACTAAGTGCTGATCAGGGTCGTCCAATACACTACCTGGTTGGCTAATGTTGTGCCAATGCCAAATAAAGACGGAAAGATCAGAGTTTGTGTTGATTACAGAGATTTAAACAAAGCAAGTCCAAAAGATAATTTTCTATTACCCAACATTCACATCCTTGTTGACAATTGTGCCAAACACGAGATTCAATCTTTTGTGGATTGTTACGCCGGATATCACCAAATTCTCATGGATGAAAAAGATGCAGAAAAGACTGCTTTCACCACCCTGTGGGGTACATACTGTTATAGAGTCATTCCATTTGGTCTAAAGAATGCGGGAGCGACCTACATGAGAGCTATGACTACCATATTCCATGACATGATGCATAAAGAAGTTGAGGTATATGTCGATGATGTTATCATTAAATCTAGAACGCAAGCCGATCATGTGCGTGATCTAAGAAAATTCTTTGAAAGATTGAGAAAGTACAACCTCAAACTTAATCCATCTAAATGCGCATTTGGAGTTCCATCTGGCAAACTTTTTGGTTTTATAGTTAGCCGAAGAGGCATTGAATTGGACCCCTCTAAGATAAAGTCCATTCGATAATTGCCACCTCCAAAAACTAAAACTGAAATTATGAGTTTTCTAGAGAGGTTAAACTATATTAGTAGGTTCATTGCTCAACTCACTTCAACATGTGAGCCGATATTCAAGTTGTTGAAAAAGGACACTGCTATCAAATGGACAAGTGAGTGTCAAGAGGCTTTTGACAAAATTAAGGAATATCTAGCAAACCCTCCGGTACTGGTCCCACCAGAACCTGGTAGGCTTTTATTTTTATATCTCTCGGTGATGGATAATTCCTTTGGTTGCGTTCTAGGACAACACGACGTCACGGGAAAAAAAGAACAAGCCATTTATTATTTGAGCAAGAAGTTCACAAGCTATAAGGCAAAGTACACTCTATTAGAAAAGACGTGTTGTGCCTTAACTTGGGTCGCCTAAAAATTGAAGCACTATCTTTTGTCCTACACGAACTACCTCATATCTAGAATGGACCCTTTGAAATATATTTTTCAAAAACCCATGCCAACAGGTAGGTTGGCAAAATGGCAGATTTTGCTTACAAAATTTGACTTTGTGTACGTCACTCGCACCGCTATGAAAACATAAGCGTTGGCCGATCATTTGGCTGAAATTCCGATCGATGATGATTACGAACCCCTAAGAACATATTTTCCTGATGAAGAGATCAACTCTATTGAGGAAGAAGTTCCTGATGATGGTCACGTGTGGAAATTATATTTTGATGGGGCTGTCAACAAAATGGAGTAGGAATTGAAGCAGTTCTTATCTCACCAATTGGACGCCATTATCCTGCCACAGCACGACTTCGATTCTTTTCTACCAACAACACAACAGAATACGAAGCTTGCATCATGGGTTTAAATATGGCAATAAATCTATATGTGCATGAGTTGTTAGTTTTGGGGGATTCTGACTTGCTCATTCGACAAGCTCAAGGCGAATGGGAAACTCGAGACATTAAGCTCATGCCATACAAACAATGTTTAGAGAACCTCAACAAAAGGTTCAAGTTCATTGAATTCAGATATATTTCTAGGTTTCACAACGAGTTGGCTGATGCTTTGGCCATTTAGCCTCGATGCTTCCATATCCAGGTAATACATATATTGATCCGTTGGAAATTCAAGTAAGGGATCAACATGGTTATTGCAATATAATTGAAGTAGAGCCGGACGGAGAGCCATGGTATTATGACATCAAACGGTTCCTGAAAACAAGAGAATATCCAATGCATGCCGATAGAGATAAAAAAAGAACCATTAGGTGACTCGCCAATAGTTTCTTCTTGAGTGGCGAGGTCTTATATAAAAGGACTCCAGATTTGAATCTATTGCGATGCATGAATATCCAAGAAGAAGAAACAATTATGAATGAGGTGCATTCAGGGGTATGCGGTCCACACATGAATGGTTATGTTCTAGCAAAAAAGATTATTCGGGCAGGGTACTATTGGTTGACCATGGAGCGAGATTGCTTCTCCTTTGTTCGCAGGTGTCATCAGTGTCAGATTCATTGAGACTTGATTCACTCACCCCATTAAGAGTTGCACCTTATGTCTGCTCCGTGGCCTTTTGTGGCTTGGGGAATGGACGTTATTGGGCCAATTGAGCCGAAAGCTTCTAACAGGCATCAATTTATTCTAGTTGCCATCGACTAATTTACCAAATGGGTAGAAGTTGTTACATTCAAATCAGTCACCAAGAAAGCAGTGGTGGACTTTTTTCATTCCAACATCATATGTCGTTTCGGCATACCAAACACCATTATTACAGACAATGCGGCAAATCTCAACAGCCACCTGATGAAGGAAGTTTGTGAGCAATTTAAAATTGTTCATCGTCATTCAACCCCTTATCGACCCAAAGAAAATGGGGCTGTTGAAGCAGCAAATAAGAACATCAAGAAGATTCTTAGGAGAATGGTGCAAGGATCTAGACAATGGCATGAAAAACTACCTTTTGCTCTTTTGGGATATCGCACAACCATTCGTACGTCAGTCGGTGCAACTCCTTACTTATTGGTTTACGGAACTGAGGATGTTATACCCGCAGAAGTTGAAATCCCTTCTCTTCGAATCATTGTTGAAGCAGAAATCGAGGACACAGAATGGGTTAAGTCAAGGTTAGAACAGTTAGCGCTGATAGATGAAAAATGGTTGACGGCAATTTGTTTTAGCCAATTATATCAGCAGAGGATAGCTCGAGCTTATAACAAGAAGGTACGTCCAAGGAATTTGGAAGTCGGTCAACTTGTCGTGAAACGCATCCTTCCCCATCAAGACGAGGCGAAGGGAAAGTTTGCCCCAAATTGGAAAGGCCTTTACGTTATTAAGCAAGTGCTATCAAAAGGAGCTTTGCAACTGGCAGATATGGAGGGAAAGGCGATCGACACAATTGTTAATGTAGATTCGATCAAAAGATACTACGTTTAACACTCTTTGTTGCGATACCCTCGTGTTTGGCATTCTCAAGATGAGATGATAAAAGTGTATCCTCCTTTATTTCAAACACCACTTGTGTGGTGCTAAAAAAAAATCAATCAAAAAAAAAAACAAAAAAACAAATGTTTAATTGAACTGCGTTCGACCTGATTCCTAAGAGGATACGTAGGCAGCCCTTCATTGGGGTTCGGTCTAATTTCTCAATAAAACAATAATCATGTTCTTCAATACTCAAAGGCTGACGCATGATGTTGACACTCAATTTTGACCGACCTATAACCCTTTCGAAAATGCTATTTGATTAAAACACATATTTATGTTTTAAAATTTTAATCGATTTCGTCTAAAAAACTATATAATTATTTTATTTATTATATTTATCGATAGTTAAACTCGAAATAATTAATTTCCTTATTTTATTTAAAGATTTAGAACTAAATTATTTTTATATAAAATATTATATTATATGTAGTATTTTATTAATTGAATAGCATCTTCTTGAGCTTCCCCCCCAAATCATTTAAATTTCAGCCTATCCTATTCTATTTTCTTTCAATTGCAGCCTATTCAATTCCAATTTCATTTTCGATTCTAGCCCTTATTCATTTCAATTCAAGCCTTTTCAATACAATTTTCGTTTCAATTATGGCCATTTCTAACCAACCAATTCAAAATATCAGAACTATAATGTTAAATCGTGACCGTCGGTCTCATCCTTTAATCTCAGCCGCTCATCTCAACATAAATGAACGGATGAGATCAAG